>JAVIAB010000160.1:49383743-49453441 GCA_032433765.1 Megaustenia siamemsis | reverse complement strand
GTCGTACAAAAGATGCTCTACAGCGTGAAGGTACAACTTTGAGTCGTAAAAAGATGCTCTACAGTGTGTAGGTACAACTTTGAGTCGTACAAAAGATGCTCTACAGTGTGAAGGTACAACTTTGGGTCGTAGACAAGATGCTTACAGTGTGTAGGTACAACTTTGAGTCGTACAAAGATGCTCTACATTGTGCAGGTAAACTTTGGATCGTACAAAAGATGCTCTACAGTGGAAGGTACAACTTTGAGTCGTAGACAAGATGCTCTACAGTGTGTAGGTACAACTTTGAGTCGTACAAAAGATGGTCTACAGAGTGTAGGTACAACTTTGGGTCGTACAAAAATGCTCTACATTGTGTAGGTACAACTTTGAGTCGTACAAAGATGCTCTACAGTGTGTAGGTACAACTTTGGGTCGTACAAAAGATGCTCTACAGCGTGAAGGTACAACTTTGAGTCGTACAAAAGATGCTCTACAGTGTGTAGGTACAACTTTGAATCGTACAAAAGATGCTCTACGAGTGTAGGTACAACTTTGGGTCGTACAAAAATGCTCTACAGTGTGTAGGTACAACTTTGAGTCGTACAAAAGATGCTCTACAGTGTGTAGGTACAACTTTGGGTCGTACAAAAGATGCTCTACAGCGTGAAGGTACAACTTTGAGTCGTACAAAAGATGCTCTACAGTGTGTAGGTACAACTTTGAGTCGTACAAAAGATGCTCTACAGTGTGAAGGTACAACTTTGGGTCGTACAAAAGATGCTCTACAGTGTGTAGGTATAACTTTGGTTCGTACAACAGATGCTCTAAAGTGTGTAGGTACAATTTGGGTCGTACAAAAGATGCTCTACAGTGTGTAGGCACAACTTTGGGTCGTACAAAGATGCTCTACAGTGTGTAGGTACAACTTTGGGTCGTACAAAAGATGCTCTACAGTGTGTAGCACAACTTTGGGTCGTACAAAAGATGCTCTACATTGTGTAGGTACAACTTTGATCGTACAAAAGATGCTCTACAGTGTGAAGGTACAACTTTGAGTCGTACACAAGATGCTCTACAGTGTGTAGGTACAACTTTGAGTCGTACAAAAGATGGTCTACAGAGTGTAGGTACAACTTTGGGTCGTACAAAAAATGCTCTACAGTGTGTAGGTACAACTTTGAGTCGTACAAAGATGCTCTACAGTGTGTAGGTACAACTTTGGGTTCGAACAAAAGATGCTCTACAGTGTGTAGGTATAACTTTGGATCGTACAAAAGATGCTCGACAGTGTGTAGGTACAACTTTGAGTCGTACAAAAGATGATCTACAGTGGTAGGTACAACTTTGGGTCGTAAAAAAGATGCTCTACAGTGTGAAGGTACAACTTTGAGTCGTACAAAGATGCTCTACAGTGTGTAGGTACAACTTTGATTCGTACAAGATGCTTTACAGTGTGTAGGTACAACTTTGAGTCGTACAAAAGATGCTCTACAGTGTGTAGGTACAACTTTGGGTCGTAAAAAAGATGCTCTACAGTGTGTAGGTACAACTTTGAGTCGTACAAAAGATGCTCTACAGTATGTAGGTACAACTTTGGTCGTACAAAAGATGCTCTACAGTGTGGAGGTACAACTTTGAGTCGTACAAAAGATGCTCTACAGTGTAGGTACAACTTTGGGTCGAACAAAAGATGCTCTACAGTGTGCAGGTATAACTTTGATCGTACAAAAGATGCTCTACAGTGTGAAGGTACAACTTTGAGTCGTACACAAGATGCTCTACAGTGTGTAGGTAAACTTTGAGTCGTACAAAAGATGCGTCTACAGAGTGTAGGTACAACTTGGGTCGTACAAAAAATGCTCTACAGTGTGTATGTACAGCTTTGAGTCGTACAAAAGATGCTCTACAGTGTGTAGGTACAACTTTGGGTCGTACAAAAGATGCTCTACAGTGTGGAGGTACAACTTTGAGTCGTACAAAAGATGCTCTACAGTGTGTAGGTACAACTTTGGGTCGAACAAAAGATGCTCTACATTGTGCAGGTAAAACTTTGGATCGTACAAAAGATGCTCTACAGTGTGAAGGTACAACTTTGAGTCGTAGACAAGATGCTCTACAGTGTGTAGGTACAACTTTGAGTCGTACAAAAGATGGTCTACAGAGTGTAGGTACAACTTTGGGTCGTACAAAAATGCTCTACAGTGTGTAGGTACAACTTTGAGTCGTCAAAAGATGCTCTACAGTGTGTAGGTACAACTTTGGGTCGTACAAAAGATGCTCTACAGCGTGAAGGTACAACTTTGAGTCGTACAAAAGATGCTCTACAGTGTGTAGGTACAACTTTGAGTCGTACAAAAGATGCTCTACAGTGTGAAGGTACAATTTGGGTCGTAGACAAGATGCTCTACAGTGTGTAGGTACAACTTTGAGTCGTACAAAAGATGCTCTACATTGTGCAGGTAAACTTTGGATCGTACAAAAGATGCTCTACAGTGTGAAGGTACAACTTTGAGTCGTAGACAAGATGCTCTACAGTGTGTAGGTACAACTTTGAGTCGTACAAAAGATGGTCTACAGAGTGTAGGTACAACTTTGGGTCGTACAAAAAATGCTCTACAGTGTGTAGGTACAACTTTGAGTCGTACAAAAGATGCTCTACAGTGTGTAGGTACAACTTTGGGTCGTACAAAAGATGCTCTACAGCGTGAAGGTAACAACTTTGAGTCGTACAAAGATGCTCTACAGTGTGTAGGTACAACTTGGAATCGTACAAAAGATGCTCTACAGAGTGTAGGTACAACTTTGGGTCGTACAAAAAATGCTCTACAGTGTGTAGGTACAACTTGAGTCGTACAAAAGATGCTCTACAGTGTGTAGGTACAACTTTGGGTCGTACAAAAGATGCTCTACAGCGTGAAGGTACAACTTTGAGTCGTACAAAAGATGCTCTACAGTGTGTAGGTACAACTTTGAGTCGTAAAAAGATGCTCTACAGTGTGAAGGTACAACTTTGGTCGTACAAAAGATGCTCTACAGTGTGTAGGTATAACTTTGGTTCGTACAACAGATGCTCTAAAGTGTGTAGGTACAACTTTGGGTCGTACAAAGATGCTCTACAGTGTGTAGGACAACTTTGGGTCGTACAAAAGATGCTCTACAGTGTGTAGGTACAACTTTGGGTCGTACAAAAGATGCTCTACAGTGTGTAGGCACAACTTTGGTCGTACAAAAGATGCTCTACATTGTGTAGGTACAACTTTTGATCGTACAAAAGATGCTCTACAGTGTGAAGGTACAACTTTGAGTCGTACACAAGATGCTCTACAGTGTGTAGGTAACTTTGAGTCGTACAAAGAGTCTACAGAGTTGTAGGTACAACTTTGGGTCGTAAAAAAATGCTCTACAGTGTGTAGGTACAACTTTGAGTCGTACAAAAGATGCTCTACAGTGTGTAGGTACAACTTTGGGTCGTACAAAAGATGCTCTACAGTGTGGAGGTACAACTTTGAGTCGTACAAAAGATGCTCTACAGTGTGTAGGTACAACTTTGGGTCGAACAAAGATGCTCTACATGTGCAGGTAAAACTTTGGATCGTACAAAAGATGCTCTACAGTGTGAAGGTACAACTTTGAGTCGTAGACAAGATGCTCTACAGTGTGTAGGTACAACTTTGAGTCGTACAAAAGATGGTCTACAGAGTGTAGGTACAACTTTGGGTCGTACAAAAAATGCTCTACAGTGTGTAGGTACAACTTTGAGTCGTACAAAAGATGCTCTACAGTGTGTAGGTACAACTTTGGGTCGTACAAAAGATGCTCTACAGCGTGAAGTACAACTTTGAGTCGTACAAAAGATGCTCTACAGTGTGTAGGTACAACTTTGAGTCGTACAAAAGATGCTCTACAGTGTGAAGGTACAACTTTGGGTCGTAGACAAGATGCTCTACAGTGTGTAGGTACAACTTTGAGTCGTACAAAAGATGCTCTACATTGTGCAGGTAAAACTTTGGATCGTACAAAAGATGCTCTACAGTGTGAAGGTACAACTTTGAGTCGTAGACAAGATGCTCTACAGTGTGTAGGTACAACTTTGAGTCGTACAAAAGATGGTCTACAGAGTGTAGGTACAACTTTGGGTCGTACAAAAAATGCTCTACAGTGTGTAGGTACAACTTTGAGTCGTACAAAAGATGCTCTACAGTGTGTAGGTACAACTTTGGGTCGTACAAAAGATGCTCTACAGCGTGAAGGTACAACTTTGAGTCGTACAAAAGATGCTCTACAGTGTGTAGGTACAACTTTGAATCGTACAAAAGATGCTCTACAGAGTGTAGGTACAACTTTGGGTCGTACAAAAAATGCTCTACAGTGTGTAGGTACAACTTTGAGTCGTACAAAAGATGCTCTACAGTGTGTAGGTACAACTTTGGGTCGTACAAAAGATGCTCTACAGCGTGAAGGTACAACTTTGAGTCGTACAAAGATGCTCTACAGTGTGTAGGTACAACTTTGAGTCGTACAAAAGATGCTCTACAGTGTGAAGGTACAACTTTGGGTCGTACAAAAGATGCTCTACAGTGTGTAGGTATAACTTTGGTTCGTACAACAGATGCTCTAAAGTGTGTAGGTACAACTTTGGGTCGTACAAAAGATGCTCTACAGTGTGTAGGCACAACTTTGGGTCGTACAAAAGATGCTCTACAGTGTGTAGGTACAACTTTGGGTCGTACAAAAGATGCTCTACAGTGTGTAGGCACAACTTTGGGTCGTACAAAAGATGCTCTACATTGTGTAGGTACAACTTTTGATCGTACAAAAGATGCTCTACAGTGTGAAGGTACAACTTTGAGTCGTACACAAGATGCTCTACAGTGTGTAGGTACAACTTTGAGTCGTACAAAAGATGGTCTACAGAGTGTAGGTACAACTTTGGGTCGTACAAAAAATGCTCTACAGTGTGTAGGTACAACTTTGAGTCGTACAAAAGATGCTCTACAGTGTAGGTACAACTTTGGGTTCGAACAAAAGATGCTCTACAGTGTGCAGGTATAACTTTGGGTCGTACAAAAGATGCTCTACAGTGTGTAGGTATAACTTTGGGTCGTACAAAAGATGCTCTACAGTGTGTAGGTACAACTTTGGGTCGTACAAAATATGCTCTACAGTGTGTAGGTACAACTTTGAGTCGTACAAAAGATGCTCTGCAGTGTGTCGGTACAACTTTGAGTCGTACAAAAGATGCTCTACAGTGTGTAGGACAACTTTGAGTCGTACAAAAGATGCTCTACAGTGTGTAGGTACAACTTTGAGTCGTACAAATTATGCTCTACAGTGTGTAGGTACAACTTTGAGTCGTACAAAAGATGCTCTACAGTGTGTAGGTACAACTTTGAGTCGTACAAAAGATGCTCTACAGTGTGTAGGTACAACTTTGAGTCGTACAAAAGATGCTCTACAGTGTGTAGGTACAACTATGGTCGTACAAAAGATGCTCGACAGTGTGTAGGTACAACTTTGAGTCGTACAAAAGATGATCTACAGTGTGTAGGTACAACTTTGGGTCGTAAAAAAGATGCTCTACAGTGTGAAGGTACAACTTTGAGTCGTACAAAAGATGCTCTACAGTGTGTAGGTACAACTTTGATTCGTACACAAGATGCTTTACAGTGTGTAGGTACAACTTTGAGTCGTACAAAAGATGCTCTACAGTGTGTAGGTACAACTTTGGGTCGTAAAAAAGATGCTCTACAGTGTGTAGGTACAACTTTGAGTCGTACAAAAGATGCTCTACAGTATGTAGGTACAACTTTGGGTCGTACAAAAGATGCTCTACAGTGTGAAGGTACAACTTTGAGTCGTACAAAAGATGCTCTACAGTGTGTAGGTACAACTTTGGTCGTACAAAAGATGCTCTACAGTGTGTAGGTACAACTTTGAGTCGTACAAAAGATGCTCTACAGTGTGTAGGTACAACTTTGAGTCGTACAAAAGATGCTCTACAGTGTGTAGGTACAACTTTGAGTCGTACAAAAGATGCTCTACAGTGTGGAGGTACAACTTTGAGTCGTACAAAAGATGCTCTACAGTGTGTAGGTACAACTTTGGGTCGAACAAAAGATGCTCTACAGTGTGCAGGTATAACTTTTGATCGTACAAAAGATGCTCTACAGTGTGAAGGTACAACTTTGAGTCGTACACAAGATGCTCTACAGTGTGTAGGTACAACTTTGAGTCGTACAAAAGATGGTCTACAGAGTGTAGGTACAACTTTGGGTCGTACAAAAATGCTCTACAGTGTGTATGTACAGCTTTGAGTCGTACAAAAGATGCTCTACAGGTGTAGGTACAACTTTGGGTCGTACAAAAGATGCTCTACAGTGTGGAGGTACAACTTTGAGTCGTACAAAAGATGCTCTACAGTGTGTAGGTACAACTTTGGGTCGAACAAAAGATGCTCTACATTGTGCAGGTAAAACTTTGGATCGTACAAAAGATGCTCTACAGTGTGAAGGTACAACTTTGAGTCGTAGACAAGATGCTCTACAGTGTGTAGGTACAACTTTGAGTCGTACAAAAGATGGTCTACAGAGTGTAGGTACAACTTTGGGTCGTACAAAAAATGCTCTACAGTGTGTAGGTACAACTTTGAGTCGTACAAAAGATGCTCTACAGTGTGTAGGTACAACTTTGGGTCGTACAAAGATGCTCTACAGCGTGAAGGTACAACTTTGAGTCGTACAAAAGATGCTCTACAGTGTGTAGGTACAACTTTGAGTCGTACAAAAGATGCTCTACAGTGTGAAGGTACAACTTTGGGTCGTAGACAAGATGCTCTACAGTGTGTAGGTACAACTTTGAGTCGTACAAAAGATGCTCTACATTGTGCAGGTAAACTTTGGATCGTACAAAAGATGCTCTACAGTGTGAAGGTACAACTTTGAGTCGTAGACAAGATGCTCTACAGTGTGTAGGTACAACTTTGAGTCGTACAAAAGATGGTCTACAGAGTGTAGGTACAACTTTGGGTCGTACAAAAAATGCTCTACAGTGTGTAGGTACAACTTTGAGTCGTACAAAAGATGCTCTACAGTGTGTAGGTACAACTTTGGGTCGTACAAAAGATGCTCTACAGCGTGAAGGTACAACTTTGAGTCGTACAAAAGATGCTCTACAGTGTGTAGGTACAACTTTGAATCGTACAAAAGATGCTCTACAGAGTGTAGGTACAACTTTGGGTCGTACAAAAAATGCTCTACAGTGTGTAGGTACAACTTTGAGTCGTACAAAAGATGCTCTACAGTGTGTAGGTACAACTTTGGGTCGTACAAAAGATGCTCTACAGCGTGAAGGTACAACTTTGAGTCGTACAAAAGATGCTCTACAGTGTGTAGGTACAACTTTGAGTCGTACAAAAGATGCTCTACAGTGTGAAGGTACAACTTTGGGTCGTACAAAAGATGCTCTACAGTGTGTAGGTATAACTTTGGTTCGTACAACAGATGCTCTAAGTGTGTAGGTACAACTTTGGGTCGTACAAAAGATGCTCTACAGTGTGTAGGCACAACTTTGGGTCGTACAAAAGATGCTCTACAGTGTGTAGGTACAACTTTGGGTCGTACAAAAGATGCTCTACAGTGTGTAGGCACAACTTTGGTCGTACAAAAGATGCTCTACATTGTGTAGGTACAACTTTTGATCGTACAAAAGATGCTCTACAGTGTGAAGGTACAACTTTGAGTCGTACACAAGATGCTCTACAGTGTGTAGGTACAACTTTGAGTCGTACAAAAGATGGTCTACAGAGTGTAGGTACAACTTTGGGTCGTACAAAAAATGCTCTACAGTGTAGGTACAACTTTGAGTCGTACAAAAGATGCTCTACAGTGTGTAGGTACAACTTGGGTTCGAACAAAAGATGCTCTACAGTGTGCAGGTATAACTTGGATCGTACAAAAGATACTCTACAGTGTGAAGGTACAACTTTGAGTCGTACACAAGATGCTCTACAGTGTGTAGGTACAACTTTGAGTCGTACAAAAGATGGTCTACAGAGTGTAGGTACAACTTTGGGTCGTACAAAAGATGCTCTACAGTGTGTAGCCACAACTTTGGGTCGTACAAAAGACGCTCTACAGTGTGAAGGTACAACTTTGAGTCGTACAAAAGATGCTCTACAGTGTGTAGGTACAACTTGGGTCGTACAAAAAGATGCTCTACAGTGTGTAGGTACAACTTTGGGTCGTACAAAAGATGCTCTACAGTGTGTAGGTATAACTTTGGGTCGTAAACAGATGCTCTACAGTGTGTAGATACAACTTTGGGTCGTACAAAATATGCTCTACAGTGTGTAGGCACAACTTTGGGTCGTACAAAAGATGCTCTACAGTGTGTAGGCACAACTTTGGGTCGTACAAAAGATGCTCTACAGTGTGTAGGTACAACTTTGGGTCGTACAAAAGATGCTCTACAGTGTGTAGGCACAACTTTGGGTCGTACAAAAGATGCTTTACAGTGTGTAGGTACAACTTTGGGTCGTACAAAAGATGCTCTACAGTGTGTAGGTACAACTTTGGGTCGTACAAAAGATGCTCTACAGTGTGTAGGTACAACTTTGGGTCGTACAAAAGATGCTCTACAGTGTGTAGGTACAACTTTGGGTCGTACAAAAGATGCTCTACAGTATGTAGGTACAACTTTGGGTCGTACAAAAGATGCTCTACAGTGTGTAGGTACAACTTTGAGTCGTACAAAAGATGCTCTACAGTGTGTAGGTACAACTTGGGTCGTACAAAAGATGCTCTACAGTGTGTAGGTGCAACTTTGGGTCGTACAAAAGATGCTCTACAGTGTGTAGGTATAACTTTGGGTCGTACAACAGATGCTCTACAGTGTGTAGGTACAACTTTGGGTCGTACAAAATATGCTCTACAGTGTGTAGGCACAACTTTGGGTCGTACAAAATGCTCTACAGTGTGTAGGCACAACTTGGGTCGTACAAAAGATGCTCTACAGTGTGTAGGTACAACTTTGGGTCGTACAAAAGATGCTCTACAGTGTGTAGGCACAACTTTGGGTCGTACAAAAGATGCTCTACAGTGTGTAGGTACAACTTTGGGTCGTACAAAAGATGCTCTACAGTGTGTAGGCACAACTTTGGGTCGTACAAAAGATGCTCTACAGTGTGTAGGTACAAAAGATGCTCTACAGTGTGTAGGTACAACTTTGGGTCGTACAAAAGATGCTCTACAGTGTGTAGGTACAACTTTGGGTCGTACAATTGTTGTTGATGGGCGAGGGCTGGTTTTCCTAGACTTCCTAGCGTTGTCAACACAAACCGCTATAACGAGTAACAAAGATAATCATTAACGTCCAAACTACATATCAGCGACTTAACACCTACTGGAAACAGTTATACACTGAAGGGTTAAACAGCAATCAATGATCAAGAGAGGAAGATTGAGTCGTCATAAGTCGTCGTAAGTCGTCATAAGTCGTCATAAGTCGTCATGAGTCGTCAAAAGTCGTCATAGTGAGTTATGGGAATGTGAAATGACTGTGGCTAAAGTATCCACTGAATGTGGAGACAAACGAACTAAAATAACAATTGTCAAATTAGCCGCGTTATTAACTTTAAAATAGTGACAAAACAAAATAACAATAGTAAAGTTATCCGCGTTATTAACTTTTAAGCAGATACAAACAATAAAGAAAACAGCATCATTCAAGTTCTCTTGATTGACGAGAACGAACAGATAAACATGTCTGTCTCCATGATGATGTGAATAAAACAGAGAAGAGAGGAGTGGAAAAAGGAAGAGAAAACAAAAGAAGTAATGGATAGAGGGGCAACTATGAGCAGAGTCAATGAATGAGATAGAAATCAGTGACAAGGATTGTGTACATAGTTAAGTAAGGGATTAATAGGGGAAATAGTAAAACATTCAACGTCCAGTGGTAAATAGAAAGATAGTTGAAGTAGATAAATGAGAATAATAGTGAATTAGATAAATGAGAATAATAGTTGAATTAGTTAAATGAGAATAATAGTTGTAGTAGTTAAATGAGAATAATAGTTGTAGTAGTTAAATGAGAATAATAGTTGAAGTAGTTAAATGAGAATAACAGTTGTAGTAGTTAAATGAGAATAATAGTTGTAGTAGATAAATGAGAATAATAGTTGAAGTATTTGTTATTTATTTGTTATTTGTTATGGAAGGCCTCGGTATCACTGCAAACGAATTAAAATCCATAATCGCACAACCGCCCGTGCCAGTGGAATCATCCGATTTACTAACTCATCTCCCAAACAAAGAAAGGTAACTGTAGTCCCCATCGTAGCAGTCTCAGCACACGCCAAAAGACATAAGGCGAAAGTGAACAGCCAACTGTTCCCTGTCACACGATATCATCATTCATCGTAAACAATTGGAATATCGAAACACGATCAAAACGGATGAGACACACAGCTCACGGTGTGCACAGAGCACTTAACTCAGTAGCTCCTGCAACAAGCCGGACTTGGAATATGAGGAAACTGCAACAAGGAATACTTTTCAGACATAGCCTTCAATGGTTCCTGCCGCCTATCCACCATATACCGGTAGTTCACGTCCTCCCAAAAATAATGATCGTCATATTGGGAACAAAAAATGTATAGCCCTTGATGATGTTAGGACATCGTTCTTGGCTCCAACCGAACATATAAACACACAGTTAGTCGTCGAATTATCCCCGTCACACATCAAAGAACAGACCGTACGGTTAGCGTACAACGAGCGAAACACGGTGCAAATTACCCAAAGAGGAAAATTTTCGGTCGACTTGACGGAGCAGTCCACGTTAATGCGTTTCAGCTTGTAAATAACTTGCACAAACAATTCCAATGTCGGCCATTGAACAGCACTCAATGTGACGTAAACCGCATGCCAACACTAGATGGTGAAGGTCGCTTTTACAAACAATACTTGACTGTCAAAAAGGATCATTGCTGTGTGTACTCGGCGACGCAGATTTGTCCACTTCGTCGGCGCAGATTTGCTAAGTAGAACATCATTTTATTCAACACAGAAATTGCATCAGAGTCGAAATTAATCAAGCCTCCAGATGCGTTTTCTGCAGCGATCGAGAGAACATGAAACGTTCCACCATTTGAAACGGAAGTCCTTATACATGCTCTCCATGATGTGTGATCACTTGCCTGATGTTCCCAGTCATTTTCACAGATTAAGAAGTCATTCAGAGATGATTTACAGATATCTATATATCGTAGTTTAGGTCTTCCGATTTGTCATTTTCCGTGTATTAGTTCACCATATAGTATTTACTTGGGGATGCGTTTTTCTTCCATTCGCTGGACGTGCCCCAGCCATCTTAGTCTTCGACATCTGAGCATCGACATGATTGTTGCGGTCTTAGCACGTTGCAGGACTGTGTGGGAATATGAAAAGTGATTTTCATGCAAAATTCAGTCAATCGGGACTTCATTAGAAATATATATCCCGCGAACGCAAACAGCAACAAGTTTTCAGTTTATGAATTTCTTTGTTGTGTCTGCACATTGTTGTTTGAGCTGGCGTCAAAAAATCTAGTTGAAGTAGTTAAATGAGAATGTTAGTTAGAGTAGATAAATGAGAATAATAGTTGAAGTAGATAAATGAGAATAATAGTTGAAGTAGTTAAATGAGAATGTTAGTTAGACTAGTTAATGAGAATAATAGTTGAAGTAGATAAAAGAGGAAAAATAATTCCTCCATTTTGGAAACAACCGGTTTCGTTTTCCAAAATGGAGGAATTATTTTTCTCCGGTTTGGTATAGAACCGTTGATCAGAGGTTTAACAAGCCGCTATCGTAAAAACGATGTTGTTAATGAAACGTAGACCTGATACAGAATGTGTAAATTAGCAGTAGATAGTAGTGATAGTTTTTTCGGCCCTAAAAACAACAACAAAAATAGGATTCTGGAATGTGCGAACAATGGCCGCTCCGACGAAACATGCACAGGTCGCGAGCGAGATGGACAGATACGATCTAGATATTTTAGGATTAAGCGAAATGCGCTGGCCTGGAACAGGTAGGAGATCTATTGATAATAAAATAGTAGTTTTTTCTGGAAGGGAAGATGGAAAACACCGTGAAGGAGTAGGCATAATGATGACAGACAAAGCTGCAAGAAGTTTATAGAATGGGAACCGGTAAATAGCCGTCTGATACGAACACGATACAAAACAAAACATGGAAGACTTTCAATTATTCAATGTTATGCGCCTACTAACGAAGCTGATGATGAAGTTAAGGATGATTTTTATAACCAACTGCAACAACTTATAAACAAAATACCAAAACACGATCTTTTAATTGTAATGGGAGACTTCAACGCCAAAGTAGGACAAGATAACGCAGGAGTGGAACATGTGATGGGGAGAGAAGGCTGTAATACAACAAGTCAGAATGGAGAAAGATTAATAGAATTATGTTTAATAGAAAATTTAGTTATAGGTGGGACATTATTTCCACATAAAAATATCCACAAACAACATGGATATCTCCTGATGATAGAACATCAAATCAAATTGACCACCTATGTATTAAACAACAATTCAGATCATCATTAATAGATGTAAGAGCATACAGAGGTGCTGATGTTAATAGTGACCACAACCTGTGCATTGGGAAAATAAGATTAAAATTTAGAAACCAACAGAAGAGGTCAATTACACATAAAATTGATAGTCATAAACTGAAAGATGAAGCAATAAAGGAAAAGTTTAACATAGAGCTAAGTAATTGTTATTCAGCACTTGGTGAAATAGACTTAGATATCAATGAAATGTGGGACTCACAGAGCAAAATACTAATGACAGCAGCAGAAGCAAGTGCTGGACTGAAGAAAATGGAAAAACGAGCTTGGATCTCAGACACCACATGGAAATACATCAAAGAAAGAAGAGAAGCGAAGAGAGCCATGACTAATGTAAAGACAGATCTTGGAAAGGTTCTGGCAAAAAGCAACATACAAAGAATTAGACAACAAAGTGAAAAGTTCGGCAAGAAGAGATACAAGAGCTTATATAGACAACTTGGCAGAGAAAGCAGAGACAGCTGCAATTACAGGAGACAGCAGAACTCTTTATACTGTACAAAAGATGCTGACAAACACCTATACATCCAGTGGAACACCAATTCTAGACAAATCTGGATTAATGCTAACAACAAGCGCAGACATAAAAGCCCGTTGGGCGGAACACTTCAAAGAAATTCTTAACCGTCCACTACCTCACAGTTTAATAGATTTTGAAGCTGAAACACCAGCAGCAGAATTAGATGTAAATTTAGATGACTTCACCTTGAGTGAAATAGAAACCACCTTAAAGCTAATGACCAATAACAAGGCTGCTGGAGAGGATAAGTTAACAGCTGAGATCCTCAAGGCAATTGATAGCCATAATTTAATACATCTCCAAAAAATGTTCAACATCATTTGGAAAACAGAGAAGACGCCTCATAAATGGAAAAAAGGAATCATTGTTAAGATCCCAAAAAAGGGCAATCTTAGAGATTGTAACAATTGGAGAGGCGTGACACTTTTGTCAGTTGCCTCAAAATTATTCTGTAAAATCATCCTAAATAGAATAAAGGATTCAATAGATACAGTAATGCGTGAAGAACAGGCTGGGTTTAGAAAAGGGAGAAGCTGTCTTGACCACATTTTCACTCTACGACTTATATTGGAGGAACACATTGAAAAGCAAAAACCTTTTGTACTTAACTTCATCGACTTCAAAAAAGCATTTGATAGTATTCATAGAGATTCTTTGTGGAAAATTCTGAAGCAATATGGCTTACCATCAAAAATCATAAATATTATCAAAGACATGTATGATGGTTACACATGTGCAGTTCGAACAGAGGAAGGACTGAGCGAATGTTTCCCAATAGAAACTGGGGTTAAACAAGGATGTATTTTATCGCCCTTGTTATTTGGAATTGTTATGGACTTCATAATGAAGAAATGCTGCACTGGTAATAAAGGCATCGAATGGATACAAGGAGACCATTTGGAGGACCTGGACTTTGCTGATGACATAGTTCTCATCAGCAATCAGATAAAAACGATGCAGGAAAACACAAATGAACTATCATCAATAGCCAGCAAAATTGGGCTTGAGGTCAATCATGAAAAGACTAAAGTCATGAAAAGTTTAATTCCAACAAGTGACAAAATATACATGGAAAACAAACCAGTAGAAGAGATCGATCACTTCATCTATCTTGGAAGTCACATTGATCGAGAAGGGGATACGAGCAAAGAAATTAGAATCAGACTGGCTAAAGCAGCAATGTCTTTCAGAAGCCTTGAAAAGTTGTGGAAATCAAAACTCATTAGCACAAACACAAAACTTAGGCTATTCAAATCAAATGTACTATCAACCCTTACGTATGCGTGTGAAAGCTGGAAAACAACAAGAGATATAGAAACAAAGTTGAACGCATTCGAAAATAAATGTCTAAGGAAAATACTTGGTATAGAATGGAACGAATTCAAAACAAACGAGGAAATTAGAGAAATCGCCAATCAACCACTAATATCTTCAGTAATAAAGAAAAGACGATGGTCATACGTTGGACATGTGATGAGAAGAGATAATAATCGAATAGCAAAGCAAGCCCTCATATGGGAAACAACAGGTAAAAGAAAAAGAGGAAGACCCAGGGAGACACTGAGAAGAACATTGATGAGAGAGGCAAGAGCAGCAGGAATCGGCTCCCTCAATGAGATAGAACTGCTTGCACAGAACAGAGACAGATGGCGAGATTTGATAAAATATCTTTAAAAGAAAACTGCTAGAACAAAAATTCATATAGGAGAAGGTGTATCTTGGTCTACGCCCTATGGGCCGGTTACGGCTCGAAAGGTCAATAGATAGATAGATAGATAAAAGAGAATAATAGTTGAAGTAGTTAAATGAGAATGTTAGTTAGACTAGATAAATGAGAAAAATAGTTGAAGTAGGTAAATGCGAATGATAGTAGATTAGTGAAATTGAAAGTTGAAGCAGATAAATGAGAATGATAGTTAGAGTAAATAAATAAGAAAGATAGTTGGAGTATATATATGAGAAGAATCGTAGATCTGTTGTTGAAAGATTGGATTCATCGTCGTCTTCTTCTTTCGCATTGAGAGTTTGCACTGCACTGTGTTCTGCAACATGCGAAACTGATATATAAAAACAGGGCTGTAATGACGAGTAGACAAAATGGTTGGAAGGAATCATGGTATTAAAACAGTGCAAATTTAAGTAGTAGAATAACTGATAGAATCGTACAATTAGAGATTGATTATAAGAATAGAAAAACGAGTAAGAGAAAACGCTATTTAATGAATGAATAAAAAATATTGAAACATTAAAAGGTAGAATCACATTGTATCGTTATAAAATGATAGACGGAATAGGGTGACGGGGATTCGGATGGACATAATTAAATCTTTTCTAGTCTTTAGGAGATGACACATAGGAGACGACAGTCCTTGTTGACCGTGCCAGATATTGGTTACAAGGCTTGTTGGTGTGGCCAAATTTATATAGAACAAATTTGAATATATGGCCACCTTTAGAAAGAGCAGATTTGAATATGTGGCAACCTTTAGAGAGAGCAAATATGTGAATATGCAAATCTAATCACTGGCAGTGTAGCGACAACTGAAAGCTTCACTACTTTTTTATCTGCTTTCCTCAATCTGGCACTGCATCGCTAAATGAGACGGTTTTTTGCTCTGCTATTATTCTTTGTTCCTCGTATAAAAAATCTATCTCCGCCTCTCTCTCTCATGGTCTATGTCTGCGATCTTCCAATGTAACGTCTTCCTTGATCTACCCTAAGGTTGACATGCAATTCAATTCATTCTTTACGTTACATGTGGTCACATCTTGTCTCGAAAACTTGTGACGTAGACTTTGCCTTTATCGCTCTCATATGTTTCTTGAGTTCTCTACGTGATTCATGTTGTTCCCCTTGTTTTCTCTGCGACTCAGACAACTTCTTTAGATATTTGTTGTTCGGAACTCAATCTTGTCCTGAAATCGTTCTATGGTTCAAATTGCATTCCAGGATCTGTTTTGGGAACTTGGTTATTTGTTTATTTGGTTATGGAAGGCCCGGTATCACTGCAAACGAATTAAAATCCATAATTCCAAATCTCCAAAACAAAGAAAGGTAGCTGTAGTCCCCATCATAGCCGTCTCAGCACACGCCAAAAGACATAAGGCGAAACTGCACAGAAAGTGAACACAGCCAACTGTTCCCTGTCATACGATATCAGCATTCACCGTAAACCATTGGAATATCGAAACATGATCAACACGGATGATACACACAGCTCACGGTGTGCACAGAGCACTTAACTCAGTAGCTCCTGCAGCAAGCCGGACTTGGAATATGAGGAAACTGCAACAAGGAACACTTTTCAGACACAGCAATTAAAAGTTCCTGTCGCCTAACCGTCATATTGACCGGTATTCCAACGATGACGTATATTGCAATCAACACAGAACACACTATCACGCCCACTGTAGAGGATTTCAGATCACATGCATGTACTCCGCTTCACCGGGGAAGTTCCCAACAGTGGAACCTTTTATCTATACACTGATCTGCATTGGAAAGATAGAATTAACCATCTTTCCGGCACAAAATACGTAACAGTGAACGTTGACGCAAACATGACCGCGCCATCTTGAAACCGGAGTTTTGGGAACTTATTAATTCAGATCGCTTTACTAGAGCTCACTAAGATTGCTATCGTTGCCCAGATCTCTCCGAGACTTACACTGTTTCTCTATGTTGCTATAGCCGCTTCACTAGTTCTCTATGTGACTCTTAACACTTCTCTAGTTCTTTTTGTGAGTCAAACAGCTTATTTAGATGACTCTGATTTCAACAGCTTACCTAGTACTTTCTGTGACTCAACCAGCTTAACTAGTTCTCTCTCTCTCTCTCTCTCTCTCTCTCTCTCTCTCTCTCTGACTCACACTGATTCTCTAGTACTTTCTGTGACTCAGGCAGCTTACTTAGTTCTCTCTCTCACTGACTCAAACAGCTTCCCTAGTAATTTCTGTGACTCAAACAACTTAATTAGTTCTCTCACTGACTCAAACTGCATCCCTAGTACTCTCTGTGACTCAAACAGATAATTTGGTTCTCTATCTGACTCAAACAACTTCCCTGATACTTTTTGTAAGTCAAACTTCTACCCAGTTTAAAAAACAGACATAAACAGCCTTTCTAGTACTATTTGTGACTTAAACACCTTACCTATAGCTCGTTTCAAATCACGTGCCCAACTTCAAAACGCTATTACTCAGTAACCGTTTGTTAAAAACTGTTGAAATTGTCCGAATGTTATTAGAATGCAAAAGACCCTTTAAATGTATATTTAACAAATATCTTGCAGCTGCAGTTTTCTTAAAGCGGCGAATTTCTTTGATGTTTGTCAAAATTGTAAATTGTGAACCCCTAAATAATAGAAATTACCGTAGTTGCTGGTCTATGATTAATTTTCACTAGGTAAAGGCGTGGCCGTAATGGGGAAATAACCTAATAAGACAAAACACCAGGAGAATTATTGTCTTCTCAGTTCGAGGACGGACGATAATATCAAGGTATACCTGTATGTCCAATTTTCATAGTTGTGTGGTCCTGATAAGGACCGTTTGTTGAACTAATTTAAGGTAATATAGGGGCCAACATTGTGGGGGTTATATACTTTCATTCTGAATCAGACGAGTCTAAAAGATTAATAACTGTTTGGGGTTGAACATTCCACAAACCATCATTTTTCCAATATTCCTCTTCCTGTTTTAAGACGTGGTCTTCACATTAAGCCCAATAATCTTTGTTTATATTTAATAAAGCGAGATTAGCAAGAGTCTTTACATCGCATATTTTGAATGTTGTATTTTCATCTGCCACTTGTCCTTTTAATTTTGCCCAGATTAGTTCTATTGGATTTAAATGAGCATGGTAAGGTGGCAGCCTCAAACTTATATGACCGTGCTCTTGGATAATCTTATCTATTTGAAAAATCTTTGTCCTCTGTTTTTGCTTTACTAGAGATAGTAATTCAGGATTTAAGTGTATGTTATTAAATTGTATGTGCTCCTTTGTGAGCCATATCTTAATAGCATCTTTTGTACTGGATGACGTCGGGACTTTATCTTCAAGTGCAACAATGTTGTGGTACGCTGCATTGTCCATTATTAGGCAAGATGGTCGATCTAGTGATGGGGGAACATAATTTTCAATCCAATGTCTAAATATGTGACCATTCATCTCAGAGTGATAATCCCGATTGTCTATGGATTTTGAAAGAAAAATGAGCTCTGCATTCTGTATTAGTCCATGTTGTCGACTACCTGCATGAGCAATAATCAAGCGCTGTCCTTTGCTGCTAGGTATTAATCTCTTAATCTTTCCATCTGATGACTGCCATTCCCTTTGGTTAGTGTGGTGAGCATTGATCCATGTTTCATCCAAGTACACAATATCATAACCTTGCTTGCGCACCTCTTTTACTTCACGTAAGTACTTGCTTCTCATGACTACTATATGTGGCTTCTCACAGATGATGTTTCGTCCATTGGAATACTTTCTGAATGTAAAGCCTGCAGCTCTCACATTCATCCATAATGTAGACTTTGATATTTCAATACTGTTGTTCTTTTTCAGCGATACTTTTAATTTTCTTATTGTAACAGTTTCATTCATACCCAACATTTTGCGAATTTCACTTCTAATAAGATCACTGTCGAAATTATCCAACATTTTTGCTCTTCCTTGTGATTTTGTATTTTTTGAACATTGACGGTCACGTGCTTGAATCCAGCGATTAAATGACCGTTTAGATAAATCCAAAATGTGTCTTGTCCTATTCTCAGGGTTTTCTAAAGAATGAAATAATCTTCCTCGTTTAGCCTCTTTGCAAAAATAGTCATACATTTTTATTGCGATGTTTTGTAAACTGCAGAATTTCATTTTAAGACTCATGATAAATGTTATCGTTCCACGTCTCCACCTCTGAATGAACGGAAATGGAACATACAATTTCTCGTGTTTTTACAAGTGTCTAATTGTGTCAAAAAAACCACGGTAAAAGCGTGCAAACACGTAATTTTACCGTGTATGGATTTTTAATCGCTATTTTTAACTTAAAATACTGTAAACATTAAGTTTGGACTACATCAATGGGTCGTTATAAATTTATATAAATCAAATAAGCAACAATAATAACCAAATGTTTTTTTTAAATGAAATTAATTCCCTGTTGGGTTCTAATCATTATAACTTTACATGCAAATTTTGAACAACTTACAACAAGCGGTTAAAAAGCTATCGATTTTAAAAGTTGGGCACGAGTTATGAAACAAGCTATAGTTCTATCACTGACTCAGACAGCGCCCCTAAAACTTTATGTGACTCAAACAGCTAAATTAGTTCTCTCTCTGACTCAAACAGCTTGCTTAGTACTTTTTGCGACTCAAACAGCTTACTTAGTTCTCTCACTGACTTAGCTTCCCTAGTGCTTTCTATGACTCGTACACCTTACCTTGTTTTCTCTCTGAGTCAAACATAATCCCTAGTACTTTCTGCAACTCAAACCGCTTACCTAGTTCTTTCTGTGACTTAAACAGTTTACTTAAATTCTTCTCTCTAACTCAAGCAGCTTTCCAAGTACTTTTTTTGACTGATATAGCTTACTTAGTTCTTTATCTCACTCAAAGACCATCCATAATACTTTCTGTGACTCAAACAGCTGCCCTAGTACTTTCTGTGACTCAAACCTCTTCCCTAGTGCTTTCCGTGCCTCAAACACCTTACTTTGTTCGCTATCGTAGTCAGAATTTATTTATCTTATTCCTTAGATTGTTTAATGACTCATTGCTTATTGAATTTGGTCTTTTATACACCATAACAAACATGATTTATCTTCTGTTTACATGACTGGAGACAAACACAATGCCAGATTACTTTAAACCCTTGACATCATTGTATTATTGCAGTGTTTTGCCATTAAAGGTTAGTTATTTCGAGCATACGTGAAACAAACGTCAGGAACATCCACATAACTGTCATATATGAAAGGTAGATTTATAATAGAGCATTATATATGGCACTATAACTGTCATATATGAAAGGTAGATTTATAATAGAGCATTATATATGGCACTATAACTGTCAAATATGAAAGACAGATTTATAATAGAGCATTATATATGGCACTATAACTGTCAAATATGAAAGGTAGATTTATAACAGAGCATTACATGTGGCAATATAGAAGTAAAGGCATCAAGATGCACCAAGATACGTAGAGATGCGAAGTTGATGTAAATCTGATGATAATAGCAATACAAAAAAAAGAAGAAAACAAGTGGTTTGGTGACAGCTTTACGTGGTAATGGACAAAACAAATTCGACGTTTCGGCCAAGTAGGCCTTCAGCTGGTACAACAAACAACAAACACATATATATATATATATATATATATATAATATATATATTTATATATATATATATATATATAAGTATATGTAAACAAATCTAACTACTCAAATACTCAAGAAAAGAAATACAAAAAAAGTTTTTTTTTAAATAAAATAAAGGGTCACTTTCCTGTGTTCCAGAGCATGGTCAGCCTCCGAATGGACTAAAATGAGCCGGCGGGATGACCAACTATAAATCTCACTGACCAGGCAGTCAAGCAAGATGACTGAACGGAAGGGTTCTAAAAATATGGGGAGGTGGGTACAGGATATGTATAAACTGTGCAAATCTAACTCAGTGTGTGCACCCCGAACGATGTGTAAAAAGAAACGTGTGTATATAACAATACATGCGTACAAGCATAAATACGCATATATATTGCCACAAAGCTCACAAAAAAACCCAAATGTGCCAATACATATGCAGACAAATATATCTACATGTATAGGTTCGGTAGCGCATGGGGGTAAGAAATGTGTAGCAGGTGTCCTCTGTGTATGAGAGCGATATGTTCATACCTTGGGGGGACAGCGAACCCAACCGGGCAATAAGGCGATTCTCAAGTGCGAACCGGCTGCGACAGCTGGAGTGACAAGAGACAATGCCAATATCTTACATGTCAGGTTTACCATTATAGCCAGGGAGTTGAAATGGGCAGAAACCGGGCTGCCAGTCTTTTGCTCAACGGGGTGCACACACAGAGTTAGATTTGCACAGTTTATACATATCTTGTATCCACCTTCCCATATTTTTAGAACCCTTCCGTTCTGTCTTCTCGCTTGAATGAATCAATTCAGAGGAAGAGGTATCTTTACAGCACTCGGAAAAATTGACAAATAATCAACAACAGAAAAAAATATGAACCAAAGCAGGATCGAACCCGTACTCAGTGGCACAGCGCCTTGCCACGAAAAGCCAGGCGCTAGGGACCACTGCTACTCAGCTAACAATTTAGTTTTGTTAGCTGAGTTATTATCATCATTGCACTCCGAACATGTCCATAGGTACTCAGATCCCCTCCTCAGCAAGTCTCAAAGTGTCCAGCGACTGACGACTCCAGTTCTGTGTTGGTTCATAAGTCTTCTTATACGCCCACTAAGTTTCTTGTCTCTGACTGTGCCCATCTTAACTCCCATCTCTTTCATCCGAAGAAGTGACGTGGACTCAAGGTTGTCGAAGTCCTGTGTCTTTCCCACTTCCCATCTTAACTCCCATCTCTTTCATCCGAAGAAGTGACGTGGACTCAAGGTTGTCGAAGTCCTGTGTCTTTCCCACTTCCCATCTTAACTCCATCTCTTTCATCCGAAGAAGTGACGTGGACTCAAGGTTGTCGAAGTCCTGTGTCTTTCCCACTTCCCATCTTAACTCCCATCTCTTTCATCCGAAGAAGTGACGTGGACTCAAGGTTGTCGAAGTCCTGTGTCTTTCCCACTTCCCATCTTAACTCCCATCTCTTTCATCCGAAGAAGTGACGTGGACTCAAGGTTGTCGAAGTCCTGTGTCTTTCCCACTTCCCATCTTAACTCCCATCTCTTTCATCCGAAGAAGTGACGTGGACTCAAGGTTGTCGAAGTCCTGTGTCTTTCCCACTTCCCATCTTAACTCCCATCTCTTTCATCCGAAGAAGTGACGTGGACTCAAGGTTGTCGAAGTCCTGTGTCTTTCCCACTTCCCATCTTAACTCCCATCTCTTTCATCCGAAGAAGTGACGTGGACTCAAGGTTGTCGAAGTCCTGTGTCTTTCCCACTTCCCGGATGGCATTGCTGATGTCCGTTCGATCCATTGGTTGACCGTCCTCAAAAATAACAATAACAGTAAGAATATAGGATATGATTCAATGTGAATAAGGAATCGTTGACTGAAAGGCAATAGCGGAGATATGGCTGTTATACGAAACGTAAACATTGTATCTAGCCAATTCAATAAGATACTGGCAATACTTTCGCTTTGGTCATCGCAACGGGCTGTATAGTTTAGTGTTTATTATAGAACATTGATTCGGCTGCCTGGTCTCATGTTTAAACTCTTAACAGACTAGTACTGTTGCTGAGATGGATTGGGTGTGAGGTAGGGGAGTTGTAAACGGTTTAGTATATTACGTTCTTGATGCATCTTCATGCCTTTACCTCTACTAGTACCATACCGCTGCTACTTCATGTTTGTACATCGTCCTATATGTTTACACTAATACTTTATTTGTAGATCATTATCGTTCACATTGTTTTTATACTACCATTACCAATATTATCATTTTTGCTCTATTACACGATAGTTATTTCCACCATCACACATATTACCGCCGCGTATCCAGTCTTTTTTTACTCTTACATTCTTATCAGTTAACATGCTTTCCTCAAAAAGTTCTGTAACTATCTTCGCCGATCCACTTTATCTGCCCTCAAACATCTACCACAGGACATCGCTGCCCTCTCTAAAGACCTCGCTTTCACAACCTACAAATTGACTAGATTCACCTGTCACGTTAATTTCCTCCACAGCTGCCTTGACTTAGAATTATCCCACGCGGTTTTCTCTCGAAATTCAAGCCCTTTATTCACTCCCCTAACGCTAGCGAGATGCGTCATCTTGATAACATAGAAAAACGATGCGGTTTCCAACGGATTAGGGCAGTTCTAGCAAACCACTCTAGGCTTCTTAACGGATTCCGCGACAGACGCAGACTTTTATTATCCCAAATTCGTTCACCAACGATCAGTTTCGACCACTCGATTCGTGAAACTATCCACAACTTAAACAGGGAGCTTTATACCTTCATGTCCTCTCAGCACACAAAGAAGATGTCCGACCTTCGACCTAAACCACCCTCTCAACCCCCTCTTGACCACCATTCCCGCGTCATCTGCATTCCAACGGACCTCACATTATCGGATAACGAACGCGCAGTTCTCTCTAAAGGGTTACAATTTGTCCCTGTGCGCCCTACTAGTGATCGTCACAGTCTTCTAAGGGATGTCCATGATCTACACAGACGCCTGCGTTTAGAATACTATCACTGCGGGAAATCGGACCCCTCATCTTCCTCTGATGTTGATGAATTTTCTCGCTTTCATTTCCGTAAATTGGATTGGACACCGGCTTCTGGTGCCTCAAGGGCTCTCGACTTATACACACAGGTTACTCTTCGGGAGATCGAGCAACACCCCATTCGCCGGGTACCTCGTTCCAACCTAACTCCTGCTGAATTTCTAGCCCTCTCCAACCTCCGAAGTCGGGAAGATACCATCATTAAACCAGCTGATAAGGGAGGGGCTGTGGTGGTCTGGCGTAAGGTCCAAGAAGGTGCCAAAAAATTATCTGACACCACCTTCTATAAACCTTGCCCCAGTGATTCCACTACTAGCAACAATGAGAAGGTTCGCTCAACCATCAAACAATTATCTGACATCACGTTCTATAAACCTTGCCCCAGTGATTCCACTACTAGCAACAATGAGAAGGTTCGCTCAACCATCAAACAATTATCTGACATCACGTTCTATAAACCTTGCCCTAGTGATTCCACTACTAGCAACAATGAGAAGGTTCGCTCAACCATCAAACAATTATCTGACATCACGTTCTATAAACCTTGCCCCAGTGATTCCACTACTAGCAACAATGAGAAGGTTCGCTCAACCATCAAACAATTATCTGACACCACGTTCTATAAACCTTGCCCAGTGATTCCACTACTAGCAACAATGAGAAGGTTCGCTCAACCATCAAACAATTATCTGACATCACGTTCTATAAACCTTGCCCTAGTGATTCCACTACTAGCAACAATGAGAAGGTTCGCTCAACCATCAAACAACTTATCGACGATAATTCCCTTCCTCCCAGCGCGTCCCGTCTCATCATCCCAGACAGTGCTCTAGGTGAACCTTCCTTCTACATGCTCCCTAAAATCCACAAGCCCAATAACCATGGTCGTCCCATTGTTTCAGCATGTAGTTGTCCCACAGAACATATATCTGACTATCTCGATAGCATTTTCCAACCCATAGTGACATCCCTTCCCACCTATGTCAAGGACACTAATCATGCCCTCACTATCTTCTCTTCTCTTTCCCTTACCCCTGAACGCTCGTACCGACTTTTCGTCCTCGATGTATGCTCTCTGTATACCTCTATCCCTCATGCTGATGGCCTAATAGCTCTTCAATTCTTTTTTGAACAAAGAAAACATCCATCTGTGGATACTTCTACTCTCCTCCGCCTCACTGAACTTGTTCTCAACCGTAATACTTTCGAATTCAATGGTCAGTTCGATGACCAGGTGAGTGGTGTAGCAATGGGAACCAAGGTAGGTCCTAGTTATGCTTGCCTGTTCATGGGTTACCTTGAACATCAAATACTGAATTCATACCGTGGCCCCCTGCCCATTAAATACCTCCGGTACATTGATGACGGTTTTGGACTGACTGACTTGCCGGAAAATGACATCTCCAGGTTCATCGACTACATTGGCAACTTTCATAAATCCATCAAGATTACATCTTATATCTCTACCTCGTCCGTCACTTTTCTTGACCTGGTCGTCTCCTTGGTACCTCCAGCCTCCACACTTCCGTCTTCTATAAACCCACAGACGCCCACTGTTATCTTCTCTACACCTCGTCTCCCTTGGTACCTCCAGCCTCCACACTTCCGTCTTCTATAAACCCACGGACACCCACTGTTATCTTCTCTACACCTCGTCTCATCCATCTCACTGCAGAGATTCCATTCCATATTCTCAATTATTACGACTTCGTCGTATCTGCCAGGATGATCACGATTTTCTCCAACAGGCCCCACCTGATGTTAAATTTCTGTAGGCGTCGTCTCTATCCTGATTCTGTTCTCCAATCCGCCTTTAAGAGAGCTCTCGATATTCCCCGTAATGTGGCACTCACCCCATCCACCCGCCGTTCCACTGATAGGACTATATTCACCCTCACCTACCACCCCCACAACTTGGCTGCGGTGACGATCCTTAACCGGTATCGCTCCATTCTCCACTCAGATCCCGCTACCCGCCTACTTTTCAGTGATCTTCCTATAGTAGCCTTCAAACGCGACAGGAGTCTGAGACATTCTTGTCACGAGCCGCCTCCCCCGCTCTAACCACCAACACCTTGGTACTGTTCCTTGTGGACGTCGAGTTTGCAGAACTTGTGACTACGTGCTGTGCACTGATTCAGTCTTGTTCCCTAATAAGCGATTCGACATCAAGGAGGGGTTCACTTGTGCGTCACGGAATATCATCTATGTCATAATATGTAAGCATTGCCAGATGACGTATGTGGGTGAGTCTAGTCGACGCTTGAGTGCCAGATTTTGTGAGCATCTTCGTGATGTTGAGCAGAAGATTGACAGCCCGGTGTCGGCCCATTTCAACTCCCCTGGCCATAGTGGTAAACCCGACATGCAAGTTACTGGCATTGTCTCATGTCACTCCAGCAATAGCAGCCGGTTCGCCCTTGACAATCGCCTTATTGCCCAGTTGGGTTCGCTGTCCCCACAAGGAATGAACATATCACTCTCATATACATAGGACACCCACTACATATTTCATACCCCCATGCGCATCTGAACCTATACATGTGGATATATTTATCTGCACACGTATTGGCACATTTGGGCTCCTTTGGGTTTTTCTTTTGTGGGCCTTGTGGCAATATATATGCTGATTTATGCTTGTGCGCATGCATTGTTCCATACACCTTTTCACACATCGGCTCGGGGTGCGCACACAGAGTTAGATTTGCAAAGTTTTTACATATCCTGTACCCACCTGCCCATATTTTTAGAACCCTTCCTTTCCGTCTTCTCACTTGACAGCCTGGTCAGTGAGATTTATAGTTGGTCATCCTGCCGTATCAATTTAGTTCATTTGAAGACTGACCACGCTAGGGAACACAGGGAAGTGACCTCTTTTTTTATTTTCCTCTCTTGAGTATCTAGCATATTATCGCCATGTAGTTAGATTTGTTAATATATCCTTATATACATTTTTTGTGTTTGTTGTTCATCCAGATGAAGGCCTACTTGGACGAAACGTCGAGTTTTGTTTCGTCCATTACCACGTAAAGCTGTCACCATACCACTTTTTTATTCTTTTTTTTTTTAGTATTGATGTTAGTATATTACACGCAATTACGAAAAAGAACCGCATTCACAGTGTACATTTTTTTCCCCACATTAATGAATTAAACACTGAGATCCCCCGAGTTAATCGTCTCGAGCCAACGTTCTGTGAGAGATCTGGCTAGAAACAGAGGTTCTTTCATACGGGCTGAGGTGAATGCAACGTTCTGTGAGAGATCTGGCTAGAAACAGAGGTTCTTTCATACGGGCTGAGGTGAATGCAACGTTCTGTGAGAGATCTGGCTAGAAACAGAGGTTCTTTCATACGGACTGAGATGAATGCAACGGTCTGTGGGAGATCTCGCTATAAACAGAGATTCTTTCAGACGGGCTGTGCTGAATGCAACGTTCTGTGGGAGATCTCGCTATAAACAGAGATTCTTTCAGATGGGCTGAGGTGAATGCAACGTTCTGTGGGAGATCTCGCTATAGACAGAGATTCTTTCATACGGGCTGTGCTGAATGCAGCGTTTTGTGAGAGATCTCGCTATAGACAGAGATTCTTTCATACGGGCTGTGCTGAATGCAGCGTTTTGTGAGAGATCTCGCTATAGACAGAGATTCTTTCATACGGGCTGTGCTGAATGCAGCGTTTTGTGAGAGATCTCGCTATAGACAGAGATTCTTTCATACGGGCTGTGCTGAATGCAGCGTTTTGTGAGAGATCTCGCTATAGACAGGGATTCTTTCATACGGGCTGTGCTGAATGCAACGTTCTGTGGGAGATCTCGCTATAGACAGATATTCTTTCAGACGGGCTGTGCTGAATGCAGCGTTCTGCAAAGAACATGCGACCTGATGATGATAAATGTTGGTGACATGGCGATGATATAACAATCGAGCTATCAAGTGTGAAGTGGGACCTAAAAGAGCAATTGCTGAGTACACTTTCAACAATGAGACAACAACTAAATAACTAACATAGACTGAATGTAATAGTTTATCGAGAACACCTAATAATCGATACTTTCACAAGCGGGCAGCCGGCTGTTTGTGTGTGTGTGTGTGTGAGAGAGAGTGTGTGTGTGTGTGAGAGAGAGAGAGAGAGAGTGTGTGTGTGTGTGTGTGTGTGTGTGTGTGTGTGTGTGTGTTTCTAATAGGGCAGGGAATTGCGAAGCCGCAGAAAGATGGAAATGCCGGATCACTGCAATCTTTTGAAAATAAATGAATTAAACATGGAAAAATATATTGCGTTTGAAAATAATTTTGTTGGGAAAGGCATGGTTTCATGTTAAAGTAAAACAAGCTTTTAAAAATGTATAATAGACGGGGCTTGTTTAGATTTGGTGCGGCCCTAAGTTAGATAAACTACATGAAAATATGAGGCCCCCTATTACAAAAGTACAAACAGAAGGTATAGAATTACATTTTAATCATAAGACACTTATTGTTTCAGTAGGTTACTTTTAAATAATGAGACACTTATTGTGTCAGTGTGTTACTTTTCAATCATGAGACACTTATTGTGCCAGAGGGGTGCTTTTCAATCATGAGACACTTATTGTGCCAGTAGGTTACTTTTCAATCATGAGACACTTATTGTGTCTTTAGGTTACTTTTCAATCATGAGATACTTATTGTGTCTTTAGGTTACTTTTCAATCATGAGACACTTATTGTTTCAGTAGGTTACTTTTCAATCATGAGACACTTATTGTGTCAGTAGGTTACTTTTCAATCATGAGACACTTATTGTGTCAGTAGGTTACTTTTCAATCAAGAGACACTTATTGTGTCAGTAGGTTACTTTTCAATCATGAGACACTTATTGTGTCAGTAGGTTACTTTTCAATCATGAGACACTTATTGTGTCAGTAGGTTACTTTTCAATCATGAGACACTTATTGTGTCAAAATTTGAAATTAAAAACAATCACCTAGAAGGTCAAGTAAATACAAATAACGTGCCGATACCTAAGAAAATTGCGACCGTTACAGACAACCCTGCTATGTGCATCATGAGCTTTGCACCTATTTCAGACCGCGACATGTTTGATAGAAAAATATGAACGATAAGGAGGGGAGCTGTTGGTTGCTAGAACTGGGGCGTAGCAGTAACAGTGTCGTCAATCCTTTCTAAAGTATAAAGTCTAATGTTAGACTATCCAGTTAGACTATCCAGTAATAATATCTAGTTGGACTATCTAGTTAGACTATCTAGTTAGACTATCCAGTAATAATATCTAGTTAGACTATCTAGTTAGACTATCTAGTTAGACTATCCAGTTAGACTATACAGTAAGACTATCTAGTTAGACTATCCAGTAAGACTATCTAGTTAGATTATCCAGTAAGACTATCTAGTTAGACTATCTAGTTAGACTATCTAGTTAGACTATCCAGTAAGACTATCTAGTTAGACTATCTGGTTAGACTATCTAGTTAGACTATCCAGTAAGACTATCTAGTTAGACTATCTAGTTAGACTATCTAGTTAGACTATCCAGTAAGACTATCTAGTTCAAAATCTACGAATGAGGTCGTTACTCGCCATGAAGACAAAATCTACGAATGAACAGGTCGTTACTCGCCAAGAAGACAAAACAACCAAGGCGAACTAGTCCTTCTTGTCACTCTAGGGGGCGTGTAGCTTTTGTGTACCGGATGTCTATAGTAGTACCCCCAGTACAGCTGCATAGTGTGAGCAACAACAGGTTACACAGATCACTCTAAATTCAGAAGAGAACCAAAATAATTCATTCTATCGCTTCCCTTTCCGCCAATAGATTATTACTTACGATGGCTTTGTACGTTAGTCAACAAATAAGACATGTGAGATTAACGACCGTTTATATCGCAGGCGACACAGCATTAATACCTGGCACAACAGAAGACATGCAAAAACACCTAGAATTACCAAAGCAAGTGCTTAATACAACATGAAAACACACAAGTGCAAAACAGAAGAAACGGACATCGCAGAAAAATAATTAGAGCTATGGAGTTATTAGCGGGTCATCATCATTGCACACCGAACATGTCCATAGGTGCTCAGATCCCCTCCTCAGCAAGTCCCGCAGTGTCCAACCACTGACGACTCTAGTTCTGTGTTGGTTCATAAGTCTTCTTACACGCCCACTAAGTTTCTCATTTTTGGCTGTGCCCATCTTAACTTCCATCTCCATCATCCGAAGAAGTGACGTGGATAAAAATAATTAGAATATCAATTTAACTATAGAGAGTATAGTAACACAAAAAGAGAGCTTCTAAAAAACATCAGAAAGAAACAATCAACATTTTTCGGGCACATCATGAGAAGAGGTAACTTGGAATACTTGGTTATCAACTGGCAAAATAAAAGTAAAAACAGATCACGGACGACAAAGAGAGGAAATACTGGATAGCTTGGTGTCATGACATGGAAAACAGTCAACAACAGAACAGATACGATGCACTGTAGGCAGAACATTATGGGAGGACATGATCTCCTACGCCACCAGGTATGGCACATGACTACCAGGTATGGCACATGATGATGATGAGAGAGTATACACTTACAACAGGGAGACGAATTCAAGTAAGAGAAATTCTAGTGACATGGCTCAACAAACTGCAGAGATAATATCAAGATAATGAAAAGCTTTTCAAATCATTGGACAAATGGTCTCACTGCTGTTAAAGGGGGAAACAGTCCTATTGGCAAAACATCTATTCTGTAACACAATCTTCATTACAACGTTGTGCTACCAATGATAGTCGCCAGACTCAATGGACAAACCTGACGCTAGACTCAATGGACAAACCTGGACGTTAGACTCAATGGACAAACCCGAACGCTAGACTCAATGGACAAACCTGGACGTTAGACTCAATGGACAAACCCGAACACTAGACTCAATGGACAAACCCGAACGCTAGACTCAATGGACAAACCTGGACGTTAGACTCAATGGACAAACCCGAACACTAGACTCAATGGACAAACCCGAACGCTAGACTCAATGGACAAACCTGGACGTTAGACTCAATGGACAAACCTGAACACTAGACTCAATGGACAAACCTGAACACTAGACTCAATGGACAAACCTGGACGTTAGACTCAATGGACAAACCTGGACGCTAGACTCAAAAACGATCAGGAAAACGAACACTACCGACGATGAAATGTGTTGGACGCATGGCAGGAAATAACCTGAGACATAAAAACAGAAGTTAATAAAATAACAGCTATTACGGGAATGTACTGCACATATTCATAGATGGGCCACAAAATAAGACCCCACGAATATGTCCCAAACTGTAGGGTTAGCAGAGGAACAAATAAAACAGATCTGAAAATGGTGGTCATTTTTTATCAAATAAAGCAAGATCTTTCTTTCTTTCATTCTTTCATTGTTTCTTTCTTTCTATCTATCTATCTTTCTTTCTTTCTATCTATCTTTCTTTCTTTCTTTCTTTCTATCTATCTTTCTTTCATTCTATCTATCTATCTATCTTTCTTTCTTTCTTTCATTCTTTCTTTCTTTCTATCTATATTTCTTTCTTTTTTCTATCTATCTATCTTTCTTTCTTTCTTTCTTTTTCTGCGTTATTTTTTTTATTTCTATTTCTTTCCTTCTTTTTCTTTTCTTTCTTCCTTTCTTACTTTCCTATTTTTTGTTTTTAAAAAAATGCAGAGGATAATAATGACAATACTTTTTACAATAAAACTAGATGTAAAAAACAACAACATATACACACACAGATTAAAAACAGACCATGTTCGGTGAAATCCTGATAGCTGGTATCTCTAAAAAAGAGTCATCGGTAAATGCCACATGAATACTATATCACAGGGATGATCAAGAGAAAAAAACATATTTGACTAAACATTAGAGACTGGGCAGGAGAATAGCAGGACAGGCCAACAAAAACGTCAAGGACGGCAAAATACTTATATATTTCTGCTCATTGTTGATAGACAAGTGAGGAAGAAAAGAAGGGTACTAACATTTAGAAATAAGAATTTTGTTTTACTTTTTGTTATCAATACTCTAAAGGTATCCTATTTCTTGCTATCAATACTCTATCGGTACATTTATATTCCTTGCTATCAATACTCTACCGGTACATTTATATTCCTTGCTATCAATACTCTACCAGTACATTCATATTTCTTGCTATGAATACCCTAATGGTACATTTATATTTCTTGCTATGAATACCCTAATGGTACATTTAAATTTCTTGCTATGAATACCCTAATGGTACATTTATATTTCTTGCTATGAATACCCTAATGGTACATTTATATTTCTTGCTATGAATACCCTAATGGTACATTCATATTTCTTGCTATGAATACCCTAATGGTACATTTATATTTCTTGCTATCAATACTCTAATGGTACATTTATATTTCTTGTTATCAATACTCTAATGGTACATTTATATTTCTTGCTATCAATACTCTACTGGTACATTTATATTTCTTGCTATCAATACTCTAGCGGTACATTTATATTCCTTGCTATCAATACTCTACTGGTACATTTATATTTCTTGCTATCAATACTTTAGCGGTACATTTATATTTCTTACTATCAATACTCTAGCGGTACATTTATATTTCTTACTATCAATACTCTAGCGGTACATTTATATTTCTTGCTATCAATACTCTAGCGGTACATTTATATTTCTTGCTATCAATACTCTATCGGTACTTTTATATTTCTTACTATCATTACTCGAACGGTACATTTATATTTCTTGTTATCAATACTCTACCATTACATTCATATTTCTTGCTATGAATACTCTAATGGTACATTTATATTTCTTGCTATCAATACTCCTGCGGTACATTTATATTTCTTGCTATTAATACTCGGCTGGTACATTTATTTTTCTTGCTATTACTACTCGGCTGGTACATTTATATTTCTTGCTATTAATACTCGGCTGGTACATTTATATTTCTTGCTATCAATACTCTAGCGGTACATTTATATTTCTTGCTATCAAAACTCTAATGGTACATTTCTATTTCTTGCTATCAATACTCTACCGTTACATTTATATTTGTTGCTATCAATACTCTAGCGGTACATCTATATTTCTTGCTATCAATTCTCGACTAGTACATTTATATTTTTTGGTATAAATGCTCAACTATCTATCTATCTATTGACCTTTCGAGCCGTAACCGGCCCATAGGGCGTAGACCAAGATACACCTTCACCTATATGAATTTTTGTTCTAGCAGTTTTCTTTTAAAGATATTTTATCAAATCTCGCCATCTGTCTCTGTTCTGTGCAAGCAGTTCTATCTCATTGAGGGAGCCGATTCCTGCTGCTCTTGCCTCTCTCATCAATGTTCTTCTCAGTGTCTCCCTGGGTCTTCCTCTTTTTCTTTTACCTGTTGTTTCCCATATGAGGGCTTGCTTTGCTATTCGATTATTATCTCTTCTCATCACATGTCCAACGTATGACCATCGTCTTTTCTTTATTACTGAAGATATTAGTGGTTGATTGGCGATTTCTCTAATTTCCTCGTTTGTTTTGAATTCGTTCCATTCTATACCAAGTATTTTCCTTAGACATTTATTTTCGAATGCGTTCAACTTTGTTTCTATATCTCTTGTTGTTTTCCAGCTTTCACACGCATACGTAAGGGTTGATAGTACATTTGATTTGAATAGCCTAAGTTTTGTGTTTGTGCTCAACTGGTACATTTATATTTCTTGCTATCAATACTCTACCATACATTTATATTTGTTTGCTATCAATACTCTACGTGTGGCAGTTTATTTCCATTTCAGTTGACTGGTGATTTTCAAGACTAGAATAACAACGACCACAGTATCAGAGCTTTAATTAGCTTACTGCTGGTACTACAGGCCTATTCTAGTCTAAGGAGCTCGGCTGCGTTCACTTTCGTTGCGGTTTGTCCTTATGTCTTTTGGCATGTGCTGTGGCTGCTATGATGGGGACCGCAGTTGTCTTTCTTTATTTTGATCCTTCAATGAGATGAGATGCTAATTCGGATTATTCTATTGGCGGGCGGTTGAGTGATTATGGATTTTAATTCCTTTGCAGTGATGCCGGGGCCTTCAACTAACTACAGCTACAACTAACTACAACTAAAACAAACTATAACTACAACTAACTACAACTACAACTATCTACAACTAATTACAACCACAAATAACTACAACTGCAACTAACTACAACTAACTGCAACTAACTACAACTAACTACAACTAAAACTAACTATAACTACAACTAACTACAACTACAACTAACTACAACTAAATACAACTACAACATACTACAACTAACTACAACTAAATACAACTATATCTTACTACAACTACAACTAAATACATCTACAACTTACTACAACTACAACTAACTACAACTACAACTTACTACAACTAACTACAACTAAATACAACTATATCTTACTACAACTACAACTAACTACAACTACAACTTACTACAACTACAACTACAACTAACTACAACTACAACTTACTACAACTACAACTAACTACAACTACAACTAACTACAATTACAACTTACTACAACTACAACTTACTACAACTACAACTTACTACAACTACAACTTACTACAACTACAACTAACTACAACTACAACTAAATACAACTACAACTTACTACAACTACAACTAACTACAACTAAAACTTACTACAACTACAACTTACTACAACTACAACTAACTACAACTACAACTAACTACAACTACAACTTACTACAACTACAACTAACTACAACTACAACTAACTACAACCACAACTAACTACAACTACAACTAACTACAATTACAACTACAACTTACTACAACTACAACTTACTACAACTACAACTAACTACAACTACAACTAACTACAACTACAACTAACTACAATTACAACTACAACTTACTACAACTACAACTTACTACAACTACAACTAACTACAACTACAACTAACTACAACTATAACTAACTACAACTTACTACAACTACAACTAACTATAGCTACATCCCATCAAAGATAATCTGTTTCTAACCAGATCACCCACTTCTGTTCTCATGTTCAAGATGTCTTTGATATCGTGAAATGACCTTCTTCTTAGTCTCCCCTTGTCTAGTTTTTTCCTGGAACCATACTTTACATTATTCTTCTTTCCAGCCAATTGTGCCTTTTGGAGTTGCCGTAGTATTTTAGTTTTCTTTTTTCAATCTTTAGGTCTTTCAATATGTCTTCATTGCTCTTTTTTCATGATCCAAGTTATGTTAAGGATTTCCCTTAGTAATTTGTTTGGAATGAACCATTTTTCTTCATTGTTGTTTTCGACTCTGTCCATGATTAGTCAAAGCTAATCGCCATATTTGGATGAACGTAACAAGAAGCAATAAGAGAATACTAGCAACATTACAACTGTTATCTGCTATTACTAGACTGTCTTTATTTATGGAAGGAAAATAGTAGAATGCAATCTATAACTAGTTTAATCTGCACGTATAATTGGTGGAGCGAGGGGAATATTCCAGGAGGTATATCATGTCGACATTCACTTACGGCGTTGTGTATATTTTAACATGACTGTGGCAATCAAGTGTCTGCAGAGGTGGGCAGGAGCTTTTTTACTGCACATCTTTCAGTTGCAAATGATGAAGTACATACCCTAATTTGAAGACCACGTGTGCTTCTCTTGGTTCAATATTAAATAGCAGAATTCATTTAAATAATTGTGACCAGTAAACATTTCCAATTTGCTATCTGCTATGATCAACTCATGTTACAACTACGATTGCTAATCTATACTTCAAATATTATAATTAATCTATTGAGACAGGTATATTTTGATGTGTGCGTCCAATCTTTTTTCTGGAATGATCCCTAGAACATAATAGAAGAAAGAACATTAGATATTGTTTAGTAGAACTATAAATATTGGTTAAAATCTTGTTTGTAAGCCGCGGCCATTCGTTGTCCGTTTTTTTTTTTTACAAGTGATCACTTAAGCTAGAGTGTAGGGAGGTAGCTCAGAGATAATGCAGTGAGACGTGTCTATTCTAACAACACAGGTGTAGATGTTGAACCCTGAAGCTGACGAGTCAGCGAAGTTTCGTTTGCACGTTTGGTAAAGAGATGAATGTTGTATGTGCTGACAAAGTAAGTATGTACCATCTAGAGAATTATACTCGTTTGTTGTATGCCTTAACACCACAAGCGGTGCCTGTGTTTAATTAAGGTGCACAAAGAAATAGTCAGCTATAAGTAGTGACATTCACAAATGTAATTAATTACTCAAACTATAACAGACCAAGACGAGCTATAAATTAAATTCTCACAGAAAGCTGCTGAACTCAATAATGATGAATGGCAGATAGTATTATTTTAGCGAGGCTCTTATCAAATGATCGCTTGTCTGTTGTAATGTAAGGCCGAATCTTTCCAGATAGTGTTATTTTAGCGAGGCTCTTATCAAATGATCGCTTATCTGCTGTAATGTAAGGCCGAATCTTTCCAGATAGTGTTATTTTAGCGAGGCTCTTATCAAATGATCGCTTGCCTGTTGTAATGTAAGGCCGAATCTTTCCAGATAGTGTTTTTTTAGCGAGGCTCATATCAAATGATCGCTTGTCTGTTGTAATGTAAGGCCGAATCTTTCCAGATAGTATTATTTTAGCGAGGCTCTTATCAAATGATCGCTTGTCGGTTGTAATGTAAGGCCGAATCTTTCCAGATAGTGTTTTTTTAGCGAGGCTCTTATCAAATGATCGCTTGTCGGTTGTAATGTAAGGCCGAATCTTTCCAGATAGTATTATTTTAGCGAGGCTCTTATCAAATGATCGCTTGTCGGTTGTAATGTAAGGCCGAATCTTTCCAGATAGTATTATTTTAGCGAGGCTCTTATCAAATGATCGCTTGTCGGTTGTAATGTAAGGCCGAATCTTTCCAGATAGTATTATTTTAGCGAGGCTCTTATCAAATGATCGCTTGTCGGTTGTAATGTAAGGCCGAATCTTTCCAGATAGATCACCCCTCCTAGAATTCTAAAATAGGCGTAACAGACAAACAGTCGTGGGCAGTTGACAACAATGACAACTCTATCAAATATTTCTAGAGAGTGCCACCACTGGCCAGTACTTCGACAGGTTTAATGGCATGTAACATCGTAGGTCAACTATTACAAAGACCTGCAGTCATAAACTACATCATACTTACACACTCCATAGGGGAATACACAAATCAGCAACTGCTACTCACGTGTATCTAACTACCTCTAACAGAACTTCTAAGTCTTTTAAAACTGTCCAGGATGGCCCAAAGCGTCTACTGTGGCAGTATATGTTGTTTGATGATGAATCTATTATTTGGTTATCTTGTTGATCATCTGATATTTGTTTATCTATCTTGCTGCTTTCATTTCATCTATATAGACACACATAAGGCATCATCATAGTTTTGAACAAATATAACAGTCTTTATTATTTACATCCACACATAGTTTGACACAATGTCTCTGGTAAAGTCAACAAGTTCTAAAGTTCCATTATAAATCTTGACGTTACTTTAGTGTTACTTTGTAGAGCCTATCGGCGGTGTTTATCACAGTCTGGTGGAATGTAGAAGGAAGCTTGGCGGAGCAAGAGACAAACGGTCAAGACATGGCAGAAAGCTAGAAGTGAATGGAAGAACACAACCTGAGCTCTTGAAGCGTCTGAAAGTAGAGGTCGACCAAAAAATGATGCACTTTAAACTATGCGCTAAGCAGGCTAAGGATGCCAAATGGGATGACTTCTGTAAAAAAGTGTGCTCAGAAAAATCGCTCGCCACATTCTGGCGCCTTCATCAGTGCATGAATGGCACACCACAACACAGAGGTATACCAGACTTTCAGAGCACAGGCCAGATATGGCACAAATCTGATGAGAGCAAAGGGAAGGCCCTGCTTGCCCGCTACATTGAGCAGACGGACCAAAGAAATGAGGCTGTAAGAATGAGGATACGGGGATCTTTGTCAAATTTGTGTAAGGATGTAGGGCTGGAAGAAGATCTCACAATCACAACCGATACCATTCGCACGACACTTATAAGGTCACACAACACTGCTCCTGGTCCAGATGGTGTTCGGTATGATGACATAGGCGATTTAGCTGACGACGACTTGACAACACTGGCCAATGAGTTTAATGCCAGTATTCGGAGTGGCCTGATTAAGGAGGAGTGGCTACACAGCTACGTACTACCGCTACCGAAGCCAAACAAGGACCATTCTCAGATCAGTGCCTACAGAATCATCACAATGCAGAACACTGCGGGCAAGCTGCTGGAGAAAATAGTTGCCCATGTCCTCACCTGTCGCCTTGAACAGAAACGCGTATTCCCATCCACACTCGGAGGTTATAGATATAACAAAGAGACATGGCTCAATGCGGCAGTATTTGCCTATGACGTCTTCGAAGGCTTCCACAGACGAGAGGAGACATGTGCTGCTGCTATAGATCTGGAGGATGCATACAACAGGGTACCATTTGAATATCTCATGCATATGCTTCTCAAACTGGCGGTGAATCCCTTCCTCATTAGATGGATCGCCGCGGCATTGTTTCACAGGAAGGTGATACTCAGATGTGGAAGTTGGTCTTCCGAGCCAACATCCATTTGTCCTGGGCTGCCACAAGGCTCACCATTGTCACCAGTTCTATTTAACGTGTACACAATAACGATCACGGCCCAACAGCTGGATGGGAGGGAAAGAACTATGACTTTTGCTGATGATATTCTGGTATATCGACAGGGAAGAGACAGACGGGGAATTGCCTCCACAATGCAAGACGAACTCGATCGCATTTCTTCCTGGTGTGGGGTTTCAGGTGCCTTGGTTAATCCTAATAAAGCTTCAGTTTCATGGTTCTCCCTTAACAATCATATCGTTAATACGACCACACCGGTAGTACGAATGGGAGCTGATATGTGACCAGGGACAAGTTGATGACATACCTCGGAGTTAAGTTTGATCGCAGCCTGTGTTTTCGGGACCACGTCGACCATGTGATAACAAAATCCCGCAAAGGATTAGCCGCCTTGAAGGTCATGGCAGCTGCCAACATCGAGCAGAGGCTACTTACTCTTCTGTTCCAGGGATTAGTCTTCGCACCAATCGAGTATGCCCTGGCCATTCTTACTATCAATACGACTCGAATTGATAGGCTGGAGAAAATACAAAATGAAGCCATGCGCATTATCCTGGGATGTACGAGGGACACTCCCTGTGTAGCAATGAGGTATCTTCTTGACTTTCCAACCATGGATGACAGAATCAAGATCTGGAGAGCACGAGCATACGAAGATTAGTACAGATACAGAGCATCCATTGCACCACGTGCTCAACACAGAGAAAGGTACCAGGCTAAAAAGAGGCAAATCATGGGTGGGCCGGGCAGAAGATGTCATCAAACAGGTCTGTGGGCTTACCAATATCAGCGTTGGTGAGGAGTGGATACCGGTGCCTACGTCATTCAAGGGGACTTTCTCATGTATTGTCACACTCGACAGGAAAAGTAGGGAACAGAACCCGGTCGTGGTTAATGCTGAGGTCAAAGGTCTCATCTGCGATAATACCGATGAGAAAGATGCAGTCATCTATACAGACGGTTCTGTAAGACGACACGAAAGAAGTGCATGGGCATTTACAGCACGTTCGGCAGGCAGAATAGCCAAGGAAGACAGTGGTGCATACGCCATGACCACGAGTAGGAGGTGATGGCAGTGACCAAGGCATTCAAATGGTTAGAGTCACAAGACTACATCCACGCATGTATACTGAGTGATTCGATGAGCATGATAAAAAAAGTGGAGGCGGACTTTGTACGCATGCAATGGGTAGAGTCGTTGCAGAAATCCAAAATACGTAAGGTCACCTTTGTCTATGTCCCTGGACATGCGGGGGTACGGGGAAATGAGAGAGCGGACAGGTTGGCTAGCTGCGCTGTCGTTGAGGACGGGCAACCGATGGATCGGGCGGACATCATCAATGCCCTTCGAGATGTTGGAAGAGCACAGGACTTCGACAAACACAGATCCACGTCACTTCTTCGGATGATGGAAATGGGAGCTAAGATGGGCATGGCCAGAAATGAGAAACTTGGTGGCCGTGTAAGAAGACTTATCAACCAACATAGAACTGGAGTCGTCAGTCGCTGGGCACTGAGGGAATTGCTGAGGAGGGGATCTGAGCACCTATGGACATGTTCGGAGTGCAATGATGATGACCCGCAAGTAACACAATAACACAATAACAATAACAATATCACAAGTAACTTTCCGTGATCGTAATCAAGTTCTTTGTCAATCTATATATATATATATATATATATATATATATATATATATATATATATATATATAATACTAACTTGATATCGTAGTGTTCTAAATCCAAAATGTATATCACAAAATCTCAAATCACAAATGTTTTAATCTAACTACCTCACTCCTAACTTACTACCTGAAGCAGTTTCTGAAATTAATCTGACTTTACATTCTTGCCGTTGCTTCTAATATCTTTTCCTTATCTAACTCCTTAAATTTCTCCTAATCTAACTCCCAATCTAACACCTAATCTAACACCTAATCTAACTCCTAATCTAACTCCTAATCCTACACTCTGCCTTGTAGCGGGTGCTCTGCCTTTGACTACTATTTCTATCCCATGAGTCCCTTGAGCTTCATGGGCGAAAAGTGTTCTAACTCCTAATTCTATATTCTTCCTTGAGGCAGGCATCTAATCCCCTCTACTACATCCTCCCTGATGTGGCCCTCACGCTTAGTGGGTGCAAAGTCCTCTGTATCAGTCTTCTCGGGGTCTTTTTGTGTCCATCTTAGCCACTCACACCTGGCTCATGAGAATCTAATCTATAGTCTCCTTATCATTCCTGGGTCAGTCACACTATCACATCTACATCATTCTATGTCTATATAAAATTCATGCTTCTAGCTTGTTGGCTAAGCTTTTTACTTTATTTCTAGCTATCTACCCACCCATCTCCTAGTGCCAGCCATCCTCCTTTCCTCCAGTGCAAATTCCTGACCTAAACCTACGTCTTGCCTGTTCGAGATATTGAAGGAAACTGACCGGTTCAGCCCTCTAAATTTGGCTTGCCGACTTTGGTCGCTTGACTATACCCTAATCACACGTTCACGAGATGTCCTTCAATCTAACCAGAGTTCCTTGTGGCTGAATAGCTTAACATATGCCAGTCATTCCGCGGTTAACTCTCTTACCTCCCGCTCTCTTAGTACATTGTTTAGCTCTCTGGAGCCAAGGTGCAGGTACAGTATTAACTAACACAGAGATTTGCTGAACTAATAACGATGATAGGACAAATAAAAATTAGCACAGAGATTTGCTGAACTAATAACGATGATAGACGGCTAATAATTAACACAGAGAGTTGTAGAACTAATAACGATAATAGACGGCTAATAATTAACACAGAGAGTTGTAGAACTAATAACGATGATAGACTGCTAATAATTAACACAGAGAGTTGTAGAACTAATAACGATGATAGACTGCTAATAATTAACACAGAGAGTTGTAGAACTAATAACGATGATAGACGGCTAATAATTCACACAGAGAGTTGTAGAACTAATAACGATGATAGACGGCTAATAATTAACACAGAGATTTGCTGAACTAATAACGATGACAGACGGCTAATAATTCACACAGAGAGTTGTAGAACTAATAACGATGATAGACGGCTAATAATTAACACAGAGAGTTGTAGAACTAATAACGATGATAGACGGCTAATAATTAACACAGAGATTTGCTGAACTAATAACGATGGCAGACGGCTAATAATTCACACAGAGAGTTGTAGAACTAATAACGATGATAGTCGGGCAGGTTTCTGGTGTCATGGCGTCTACGTGTAGTCGTTTTTATAATTCGGCTCTTGCCGATATATCTAAATGATTTACGCGACAGTCTAGTTGTGAAATGATGTGCTGCTATTCTCCGTTTGGTGTATGCTATTACTTCTGAGGTGTGGATGGACTGTGATTACCGATATTTAAGTGGAATATGATTTATTCTTCTTTGTGTCGTGTGTTCGCAGTTCAATAGGCAAGCACGACAAAAATGGCGCCGCCGGGTGTGTTCAACCCGAATGTAAAAGGTCTGTGAAGGTGGATGGGGCGGATGAATCAGAAATGATCAACGGCCCAGAAAGCGAAAACAGCAAAGTGTGTGGTACACATGAGGCTGATTCAGAACACGAAAGACGAATATGGCAGACCACCGTGAAAGAGATTGGAGCCTCATCACGAAACACTCCAAAGAGAGCCATGGAGAGAAATTCTAACTACTGTATTAAGATTTTAAAATAGCTACATGGAATGTTAGGACCTTATACCAACAAGGAAAATTAGAAAATCTAATGATAGAAGCAGAAGCAGAACGATTAAACATAGATATCTTAGGCATATCAGAAACAAGATGGAAGGAAAGTGGATACATACAGGACGATAAATATACATTTATATATTCAGGTAACACAAAAGAACATCAAAGAGGAGTAGGCATTCTAATAAAACGAGAGCTACAAAAATATATAAATACCCACTGGACATACAATGATAGGATTATACTATTAAAAATGAAGGCAAAACCATTTGACATAGCAATAATACAGACATACGCTCCTACTCAAGACTATACAGACGAACAAATAGAGGCATACTATGAAGATCTAAATACAGTTATGAAGACTTAAATAAAATTATGTAGGAAGTGAAATCATCAGACACATTGATCGTATTGGGTGACATGAACGCCTAGCAGGAAAAGGTAGATATAAGACCATTATAGGAAATCATGGTTTAGGAAAAAGGAATAACAGAGGAGAAAGATTAATACAATTTTGTGAAGAAAACAGACTGATAATATGCAACACCTTCTTTGAGCAAGAGAAAAGGAAATTATACACATGGAAAAGCCCTGGAGATAGGAAGAGGAATCAAATAGATTACATAATGATAAAAGACATATTCTGGAACAGCGGCAAGAAAGCCAAAACCTACCAAGGAGCAGATATTAATTCAGATCACAATCCTATAATGATTAAAATGAAAATCAAATTAAAGAGAAACAAACAAAAAACTAATTCAGCATCACTAAAAGATATAACAGCGTTAAACCAGAAAGATATAAAAGAAACGTATACTGTACAAGTAAAGAACACATATCAGAAGCTGCTAGAAGAGGGGATTGAGCAGTATAGAAGAGAACATCCTGAGGGAAAAGTCACAACAAAATGGCAATGCATAAAGAACAGCACGTAAGAATCCTGCAACACCTTGTCCAAAAAGGAAAGTAACAAAAAGCGAAAATGGGATAACTGACAAAATCTTAGAAAAAATGGAAAAAACAAGACAAGCGAAAAACACTGCCAGATACAAGGATATTGACAATGAAATACGGAGAATGTACAAAAAGGCAAAAGAAGACTGGCTCAACCAAAGATGTCTAGAAGTCGAAACTATGGAAAGTAAACAAAACTTAAGAGAGATGCACACAGAAATAAAGAAAATGACTAACAAAGACAAAACAGCTGCAGGAAACGTATGTATTGCAAACAAAGAGAAAAGAATGCTAACAGACAACAAAAATATAATAGATAGATGGCAGGAATATATAACGGAATTATTTCTTGACGAAAGGGACAAAAAGCAATTCACAAAATGTACATACAACTAAAAAATTCTGAAACTTGAAATAGAAAAAGCTATAAAAACAATGAAAAAGGTTAAGGCAGCAGGACCTGACAATATACAGAGAGATGATACAGGCTCTAGAAGAGTTTGGCATCGAAGTGATCACAGACATATGCAATGACATATACCATACAGGATACATACCAAACGATCTAAAAACATCAACTTTCATTGCATTGCCTAAAAAGAATGGTGCGGTTGAATGCAGTGATTTCAGAACAATAAGCCTAATGAGCCATGTTACAAAAATCTTGCTAAAAGTTATAGAGGGAATGATTCAGAATAAAATCAATACTGAATTAGATGAGCAGCAATATAGATTGAGGAAAAACAGTGGCACAAAAGAAGCCATATTTAGCATGAGAACAATGATTGAAATGTACATAGAAGTAAACAAACCAATATATGCCTGCTTCATAGACTACACCAAAGCTTTCGATAGAATACACCATAATCAACATATAGACTGCCTAAAGATTATAAATTTAGACGACACAGATATACGACTAATATGTAATTTGTACTGGGAGCAAACAGCAATAATAAAATATAACAAGGAGAACTCTACACCCATGGACATAAAAAGAGGAGTAAAACAAGGATGCATCCTATCACCAAGCTTGTTCAATCTATACACTGAGCAAACCTTTAAAAACATCTCAGAGATATCAGGCCTAAACATTAATGGAAAGATAATCAATAACCTGAGATATGCTGATGATACTGCTCTACTAACTGAAAATCCTAAAGACCTACAACAATTGCTTAATGTGATAAACATGACAAGCAAAAAAATATGGACTAGATATGAATATCAAAAAGACTAAAACTATGATCATAAACAAAGAAAACTCTCAAGACCTACAATTAAATATCACAGTTGAAGGAATACATCTGGAGACAGTTCAGAGCTACAACTACCTGGGACATACTATAACCAATGATGGAAAATGTAAAATTGAAATAAACAAAAGAAAAGGTATGGCAAAAAGTAATTTTAATGCCATGAAAAATATACTAACAACAAAACAAATATCAGCAGGGCTGAAACTAAGAATGGCAAAATGTTACATCTTCTCAATATTCCTGTATAGTGCTGAAACATGGACATTAGACAAGAAAACAGAAAAGAGAATTGAAGTCTTTGAAATGTGGATTTATAGAAGAATAGGTAGAATTGGGTAGAAAGAAAAGAAAACAAACAGTGAAGTTTTAAAACAACTAAAAATAAAAAGAGAACTACTATATAGAATTAACACAATACAAATGAAATTTTTGAGGCATGTTAAAAAATACAACACCATACTAAAAGTAATATTGGAAGGGAAAATACAAGGTAAAAGAGGCAGACCAAGACTAACATGAACGAGTAACATCAAAAGATGGACAAGTCAATCTATGACAGCCTGCACCATCAAACCAAGAAACAGAGTAGAATGGCGATCCATGGTATCCAACCTTCGTTGCAGAGAAGCACTCAATGATAATGATGAAAATCGGCTAGTAATTAATACAGAGAGTTGTAGAACTAATAACGATGAAAATCGGCTAGTAATTAATACAGACAGTTGTAGAACTAATAACGATGATAGACGGCTAATAATTAACACAGAGAGTTGTAGAACTAATAACGATGAAAATCGGCTCGCAATTAATACAGAGAGTTGTAGAACTACTGAAGGGAGGTCAAAAAGTAATGCACACCAATTTTTTTCTCGGAAACTATTCGGGCAAAATGTGTGAAATTTTCACAGATTGTAGCTGAACATCCCCTTTACACTACCTATTTTTCAACATAATCTCCGTCCAAGCGTATTGCCTTACGCCAACGCGAAACTAGGTCATGAATGCCTCGTTTGTACCAAGTTTTGTCCTGCTCGCGTAGCCATTTTTTAACTGCACGGATCACATCCTCATCATTGTCAAAGTGTGTCCCACGCAGGAATTTTTTGAGTGGTCCAAACAGATGGAAATCTGAGGGAGCCAGATCAGGGCTGTAAGGAGGATGGGGCAGTACAGTCCAACCAAATTTGTTGATTGCTTCCCGTGTTACCAGACTTGTGTGAGGGCGTGCATTGTCATGTTGAAGCAACAAATCTGCAGATGGCTTATTAGGCCGAACTCTGTGGAACCGATTTTTGAGTTTTGTCAGTGTATTGATGTAAGCTGTCGAGTTGATTGTCTCACCTCTTGTCATTACATCAACAAGAATCACACCATCAATGTCCCAGAAGACAGTGATCATCACCTTTCCGGCTGATGGAGATGTTTTGAATTTTTTTCTTTTTGGTGACTGCGGATGATGCCATTCCATTGACTGCATATTTGTTTCAGGCTCATAATAATGTGCCCACGTTTCGTCACCGGTAACAATTTTTGACAAAAACATTTCTCCTTCAACACCGAAACGCTCCAACAATTCAGAACATAATGTTTTCCTTTGAACTCTGTGATCATTTGTTAGGCACCGAGGAACCCATCGAGCGCAAATCTTTGAATATCCGAGAGTTTTAAAAATTGCGATTGCACTTCCCTTGCTGACTGTAAGCTGCAATGCCAATTGCTGACTAGTGATACGCCTATCCTTACGAATAATGGCATCAGCCCGGTTTAACAAGTCTGTGCTGGTAGCCGAGGCAACACGTCCAGAACGCGGTAAATCATGCAGCTCCACTCGTACACTTTCTGCAGCTTTAATTCTCTGAACCCAGCGACTAACTGTACTCCTATCGACTGCAGAACATTTGTACACTGCACACAGTCGTTTATGAATGTTTGCCACAGTTTCTTTTTCCGCAACCAGAAATTCTATGACAATTCGCTGTTTGTAACGGACATTGTTGACAAGCTCCATTTTAACGGTTCATAGATTGCGTAATATTTATCAGAATGCTGTGCAATTTGGTGCACATAATTGGAACATGTCATATTCCAAGTGTGCAAAATTTCATATTCCTATCTTTATTATTAGCCGAGAAAAAAATTGGTGTGCATTACTTTTTGACCTCCCTACGTAATAACGATGACAGACTGCTAATAATTAACACAGAGAGTTGTAGAACTAATAACGATGAAAATCGGCTAGTAATTAACACAGAGAGTTGTAGAACTAATAACGATGAAAATCGGCTAGTAATTAACACAGAGAGTTGTAGAACTAATAACGATTGTTGTCGGCTAGTAATGAACACAGAGAGTTGATGAACTAATAACGATGACAGACGGGGCTAATAATTCATACAGAGAGTTGCTAAACTAATAACAATGACAGACGGCTAATAATTCACACAGAGAGTTGCTAAACTAATAACAATGACAGACGGCTAATAATTCACACAGAGAGTTGCTAAACTAATAACAATGACAGACTGCTAATAATTCACACAGAAAGTTGCTAAACTAATAACGATGACAGACGGCTAATAATGAACACAGAGAGTTGCTAAACTAATACCAATGACAGATGGCTAATAATGAACACAGAGAGTTGCTAAACTAATAACAATGACAGATGGCTAATAATGAACACAGAGAGTTGCTAAACTAATAACAATGACAGATGGCTAATAATGAACACAGAGAGTTGCTAAACTAATAACGATGACAGATGGCTAATAATGAACACATAGAGTTGCTAAACTAATAACAATGACAGATGGCTAATAATTAACAAAGAGAGTTGCTAAACTAATAACAATGACAGACGGCTAATAATTCACACAGAGAGTTGCTAAACCAATAACGATGACAGACGGCTAATAATGAACACAGAAAGTTGCTAAACTAATAACGATGACAGATGGCTAATAATGAACACAGAGAGTTGCTAAACTAATAACAATGACAGACGGCTAATAATTCACACAGAAAGTTGCTAAACTAATAACAATGACAGACGGCTAATAATTCACACAGAAAGTTGCTAAACTAATAACAATGACAGACGGCTAATAATTCACACAGAGAGTTGCTAAACTAATAACAATGACAGACGGCTAATAATTCACACAGAGAGTTGCTAAACTAATAACGATGACAGACGACTAATAATGAACACAGAAAGTTGCTAAACTAATAACGATGACAGATGGCTAATAATGAACACAGAGAGTTGCTAAACTAATAACAATGACAGACGGCTAATAATTCACACAGAAAGTTGCTAAACTAATAACAATGACAGACGGCTAATAATTCACACAGAAAGTTGCTAAACTAATAACAATGACAGACGGCTAATAATTCACACAGAGAGTTGCTAAACTAATAACAATGACAAACGGCTAATAATTCACACAGAGAGTTGCTCAACTAATAACGATGACAGACGGCTAATAATGAACACAGAAAGTTGCTAAACTAATAACAATGACAGACGGCTAATAATGAACACAGAGAGTTGCTAAACTAATAACAGTGACAGGCGGCTAATAATTCACACAGAGAGTTGCTAAACTAATAACAATGACAGATGGCTAATAATTCACACAGAGAGTTGCTAAACTAATAGCGATGACAGATGGCTAATAATGAACACAGAGAGTTGATCAACTAATAACAATGACAGATGGCTAATAATGAACACAGAGAGTTGCTAAACAAATAACGATGACAGACGGCTAATAATGAACATAGAGAGTTGCTAAACTAATAACAATGACAGATGTCTAATAATGAACACAGAGAGTTGCTAAACTAATAAGGATGACAGATGGCTAATAATTCATACAGAGAGTTGCTAAACTAATAACAATGACAGATGTCTAATAATGAACACAGAGAGTTGCTAAACTAATAACAATGACAGATGTCTAATAAAGAACACAGAGAGTTGCTAAACTAATAACAATGACAGATGTCTAATAATGAACACAGAGAGTTGCTAAACTAATAACAATGACAGACGGCTAATAATTCATACAGAGAGTTGCTAAACTAATAACAATGACAGACGGCTAATAATGAACACAGAGAAGTTGCTAAACTAATAACAATGACAGACGGCTAATAATTCATACAGAGAGTTGCTAAACTAATAGCAATGACAGATGGCTAATAATGAACACAGAGAGTTGCTAAATTAATAACAATGACAGATGGCTAATAATGAACACAGAGAGTTGATGAACTAATAACAAAGATAGATGGTTAATAATGATAATGAACACAGAGAGTTGATGAACTAATAACGCTTGTAGTCGGCTAATAATGAACACAGAGAGTTGCTAAACTAATAACAATGACAGATGGCTAATAATGAACACAGAGAGTTGATGAACTAATAACAATGATAGACGGCTAATAATGAACACAGAGAGTTGCTAAACTAATAACAATGACAGATGGCTAATAATGAACACAGAGAGTTGATGAACTAATAACGCTTGTAGTCGGCTAATAATTAACACAGAGAGTTGCCGAACTAATTAACGATTGTAGTCGGTTAATAATTAACATAGAGAGTTTGCTGAACTAATAACGCTTGTAGTCGGCTAATAATGAACACAGAGAGTTGCTAAACTAATAACAATGACAGATGGCTAATAATGAACACAGAGAGTTGATGAACTAATAACAATGATAGACGGCTAATAATGAACACAGAGAGTTGCTAAACTAATAACAATGACAGATGGCTAATAATGAACACAGAGAGTTGATGAACTAATAACGCTTGTAGTCGGCTAATAATTAACACAGAGAGTTGCCGAACTAATTAACGATTGTAGTCGGTTAATAATTAACATAGAGAGTTTGCTGAACTAATAACGCTTGTAGTCGGCTAATAATGAACACAGAGAGTTTGTTGAACTAATAACGACGAAAGACGGCCAGTAACTGACACTGAGAGTGACTGAACTAATAACGACGAAAGACGGCCAGTAACTGACACTGAGAGTGGCTGAACTAATAACGACGAAAGACGGCCAGTAACTGACACTGAGAGTGACTGAACTAATAACGATGAAAGACGGCCCGTAACTGACACTGAGAGTTGCTGAACTAATAACGACGAAAGACGGCCAGTAACTGACACTGAGAGTTGCTGAACTAATAACGATGAAAGACGGCCAGTAACTGACACTGAGAGTTGCAGAACTAATAACGATGAAAGACGGCCAGTAACTGACACTGAGAGTTGCAGAACTAATAACGATGAAAGACGACCAGTAACTGACACTGAGAGTTGCAGAACTAATAACGATGAAAGACGACCAGTAACTGACACTGAGAGTTGCTGAACTAATAACGATGAAAGACGGCCAGTAACTGACACTGAGAGTTGCTGAACTAATAACGATGAAAGACGGCCAGTAACTGACACTGAGAGTTGCTGAACTAATAACGATGAAAGACGGCCAGTAACTGACACTGAGAGTTGCTGAACTAATAACGATGAAAGACGGCCAGTAACTGACACTGAGAGTTGCTGAACTAATAACGATGAAAGACGGCCCGTAACTGACACTGAGAGTTGCTGAACTAATAACGATGAAAGACGGCCAGTAACTGACACTGAGAGTTGCTGAACTAATAACGATGAAAGACGGCCAGTAACTGACACTGAGAGTGACTGAACTAATAATCATAGTGCGCCAATTCACTATGTCTCTTGCTTTGATAGTGTAGATTGTAGTAGGCTGACTTGTTCATCTTTTGATGTTACTAGTCTATTTTAGTCTTGGTCTGCCTCTGCCTCTTTTACCTTGTAATTTCCCATCCAAGATTACTTTTAGTAGGTTGTTAACGTGACCCAAAAATCTAATTTGCTAGAGAGAGCTGCTGAAGTAATAACAATAATAGACGACTGGTAATTAATACAGAGAATTGCTAAACTAATTACAATAATACACGGCCAGTAATTGATACATAGATGTTTTGAACTAATTACAATAACAGACGGCTAGTTATTGATACACAGAGTTGCTGAACTAATAACGATTGAGTTCGACTGTTAAGTGACAAGGATAGTTGCTGAACTAATAACGATTGAGTTCGACTGTTAAGTGACAAGGATAGTTGCTGAACTAATAACGATTGAGTTCGACTGTTAAGTAACAAGGATAGTTGCTGAACTAAAAACGATTGAGTTCGACTGTTAAGTGACAAGGATAGTTGCTGAACTAATAACGATTGAGTTCGACTGTTAAGTGACAAGGATAGTTGCTGAACTAATAACGATTGAGTTCGACTGTTAAGTAACAAGGATAGTTGCTGAACTAAAAACGAGAGAGTTCGACTGTTAAGTGACAAGGATAGTTGCTGAACTAAAAACGGGTGAGTTCGACTGTTAAGTGACAAGGATAGTTGCTGAACTAAAAACGATTGAGTTCGACTGTTAAGTGACAAGGATAGTTGCTGAACTAAAAACGATTGAGTTCGACTGTTAAGTGACAAGGATAGTTGCTGAACTAATAACGATTGAGTTCGACTGTTAAGTGACAAGGATAGTTGCTGAACTAAAAACGATTGAGTTCGACTGTTAAGTGACAAGGATAGTTGCTGAACTAAAAACGATTGAGTTCGACTGTTAAGTGACAAGGATAGTTGCTGAACTAATAACGATTGAGTTCGACTGTTAAGTGACAAGGATAGTTGCTGAACTAATAACGATTGAGTTCGGCTGTTAAGTGACAAGGATAGTTGCTGAACTAAAAACACAACGATAGACGATTGGAGTGACACAGAGTTGCTGAAATATACATAGCAAAGTTGACAGGTTAGGAGAAACAATATGAATAATTGAAGTAAATATGAGGTTCAACATAAAGAACATCACTACTGCAAGCATACCTGTGTGACCACATTCCATAATTAATCCATGTGTGAATTGTTCACTTCTCTTACAGATCAAAATTAAAACTGTCCTCTCCACCATCAAGAATTATCACGTTTCGTGTGAATTATTGGAGAAAATGTGTTAACACTAGCCCAACCCCTGGTCTGAGTCACAATGTCGGTTGTTGAAAACAGAACAGAATGATGTCATCAACGTAAACACTGGAGTTGTATATTTTCGCTGGTGACTCTGAAGTTTGAGTTCGGTGTTTAAATAATTGGAAGCCCTCTCAATCATTGGCCTGGGAGAACAGCAATAAAAACATCAGGGAAAAAATACTGGCACGTCTAACTACTACAGCCATAGATATTTATATATATGTATATATATTTCTATATATTTCTATATATTTCTATACTGTATTTTGCATCAACAACAAAATGCAGTCTTACTTCTGTTCTAAATATGCTTAGATATGATGTACACGTTTTAGACAAACTTTCATCATCATCATCGAGTGCCGTCTCCGCAACGAAGGTTGGCAACCATGGAGCGCCATTCTGCCCTGTCTCTTGCTTTGATGGTGCAGGTTGTCATATTCTGATTTGTCCATATTTTGATGTTACTCGTCCATGTTAGTCTTGGTCTGCCTCGGCCATTTTACCTTGTATTTTCCCCTCGAGGATTACTTTTAGTAGGCTGTTGTGTCTTTTAACATGGCCCAAAAATCGCATTTGTCTTGTTTGAATTGTGCTTAGTAGTTCTCTTTTCATTTTTAGTTGTTTTAAGACTTCATCGTTTGTTTTTTTTCCTTCCATCCAATTCTACCTATTCTTCTAAACTTTGAACATTCCTGGTGGATTGTTTACATAGTTGTGAGTAAATTAAAAAGTAGGCAATGGAATCGAGCTAAAAGGAGATAGTGGGAGGTCAAGAATTGTGCCCACATAGGATCATCTGTGTCTCGCTCAAATCGTTCCTACTGGGCCAATGAAGAGCGTACAAATCATGTTGCGTGATCGAGAGGAGCAGCCTTGCCAGATCTAATGGTACCGGCAGCAGGGAGCTATGCAAGATGAATTACACACAATGAGCGCACATTGCGACATGAAAATGACACAAAGCTTGGCTGCAGGGGAACAATATGAGAATACTGAAGTGACCCTACAACAGCTCCAACCTATAAGTAGTATATAGCCAGTGATTGGAACCCCAAAAGTGCGTTCAAACGCACCTAAATCCTTATATAAATAGTCTACACGCACATCAACGCACATTTTTTGGTGCGGTTTTTCCTTATATGAGAGTCTTCATTTTTTCTTATATGAGAGTCTACCCGCCCATTTTGGTTCCGGTGACCTCTCGTTGACCTCTCGGTTGACCTCTCGTTGTGAAGGCGTTCAAACGCACCTAAATCCTTATATAAATAGTCTACACGCGCATCAACGCACATTTTTTGGTGCCGTTTTTCCTTATATGAGAGTCTACCCGCCCCTTTTTGTTCCGGTGACCTCTCGGTTGACCTCTCGGGTGACCTCTCGTGGCGGCGTCCGGTGAGCCCCCGCTGCGGTGGTGAAGGGGTGGTGGTGGTATCATAACTTTCACATTCTTTGTACTTTCAATGGTTCCGTAACTTTCATAAATCTATTCTTTCTTTATACTCTCAGGCAATAAAAAACAGTGACAAGTTTATTTATTGTTTTTAAAAACTTCCTTTAGAATTAAAGGTAACAACTTAGACCGTTACACACACTACACGCCAAACGCGAAACACTGTGTTTAACGTTAAGCGAGAGATCAAAGAGTTCCCTGTAGGCGCGCCGCAAGCGGCCGCAAGCGGCCGCAAGATCAAAGAGTTCACGGTAGACGCGAGGCGACCTCGCGCAGCGCGCGAGGGACCGCAAGATCAAAGAAGCCGCCCCCGGTGAGTACTTACTTCCCGCTGTGAAAACTCCGTAGCCGGTAAGTGTTCATCAGGAGAGTCATTTAACAGGGGAATTTTACGATACCGATGTTTTAATGTGAGACGCTTGGGGGAAATTAACAGTGACAAGTTTATTTATTGTTTTATTCTGAAGATTGTATTGTATAGTGCTCGTTTTGCCTCCAGAGTTATTTCCTTGTTGGACAATAGTGGTGATAACTGTCCGATGATTTGACAAGCTTTGTTGCATCTTGATTCTATCTCGGTTGTTTGGGAATTTTCGTTTGTTATTAGACTTCCTAGATATTTGAATTCCTCTACTTGTTTTAGTTGTCTGCCTTCTATAGTTATGTTGATGTTCTGTTTATTTTTGGCGACATTCATGACTTCTGTTTTGTTGATGTTGATTTTCATGTTGTATTTTGTTCCTAAGATGTTGAGTTTATTTACAAGTGTTATACATGATAGTGTTAAATGGATAAATATCGACGGTGCCACGATGGATGAATGTAAGTTGGCGACTGTGTCGGGATGGCTGTTTGTATGTTGGCCAGTGTGCCACGAGGGATCATGTAGGTTGTCTAGTTGGCCATGATGGATCATGTAGGTTGTCTAGTTGGCCATGATGGATCATATAGGTTGTCTAGTTGGCCATGATGGATCATGTAGGTTGTCTAGTTGGCCATGATGGATCATGTAGGTTGTCGACTGTTCCATGATGGCTGTTTGTATGTTGTCGACTGTGTCGAGATGGATGAATGTATGTTGTCTAGTGTGCCATGATGGTTGTATGTAATTGTCGAGTATGCTCCAACAAATCACCGCGCCATTTAAACTTCTTTGAACATAATGGACACAGATGTTCACCAGAAGAAACCTCATTATCAGAAACCATCTGGAGAAAATCCAATAACCCTTTCGTCAACCATATTTAACATACCTAGTTAAACTTCATCAAACAGCAAGCTCAACAATACTTAGCATACCTACTTTAAACACCTCGATAAAATTGAATAACCTTTTATCGAAAAGCCTTAACGTACTTTAAGAGAAAATATTCCAACTTACAGTGTAAAATAGAATCTCAATCCGTTAGAATGAATAGTAACTTTCCTTGAAGCAACCAAACTTATAACACGAAAGCCCTGTGGCTGTTTGTAGTTTGTCGACTGTGTCGGGATGGCTGTATGTAGGTTGTCGACTGTTCCATGACGGATCATGTAGTTTGTCGACTGTGTCGGGATGGCTGTATGTTGGTTGTCGACTGTTCCATGACGGATCATGTAGGTTGTCGACTGTTCCATGACGGATCATGTAGGTTGTCGACTGTTCCATGATGGATCATGTAGGTTGTCGACTGTTCCATGATGGCTGTTTGTATGTTGTCGACTGTGTCGAGATGGATGAATGTAGGTTGTCGACTGTGTCGGGATGGCTGTTTGTAGGTTGTCGACTGTGTCGGGATGGATGAATGTAAGTTGTCGACTGTTCCACAGTCATGTCGATGTAGTAGACACGTATGTCATGTCAATGTAACAGTCATGTCAATGTAACAGTCATGTCAATGTAACAGTCATGTCAATGTAACAGTCACGTATGTCATGTCGTTTTAGCAGAGACGTATGGTATGTCGGGATGGATGAATGTAGGTTTTCTAGTGTCGCATGATGGATGCATGTAATTGTCGAGTGTGCTCCAACAAACCGCCGTGTCATTTAAACTTCTTTGAACACAATGGACACGGATGTTCACCAGAAGAAACCTCATTATGAGAAACCGTCTGGAGAAAATCCAATAAACCTTTCGTCAACCATACTTAACATACCTAGTTTAACTTCATCAAACATCATTCTCAACAATACTTAGCATTCTTACTTTAAACACAAACAAGGTTTAAACAATGAAAATCATAAACTAGCCAAAATTGTTTTAAATAAAATATTTTATTAAAATAAAATGAAATTATTCGATGATTATGATGTATTCGTCCTCCTCCACCTCGTTTTGAGGCGAAGGTGGTGGTGATGCATACCCTGCATCGACTTCACCAGCTGGTTGAGGTATATTAGCTACTAGTTGGAGTCTGAGTATTTGAAATATATGATTAAATATTAAGTTTGTTAATTCGGCATGTGATATATCAAAGTATAACACACTGAATAATTGGTGTTGCAGTCGGGTGCCGATATCTAAATGGCAGGTGTGATTGACCATGTTTGGTGATAAAGCCTGACAACCAGCACAGTGACGATGCGGGTTGTCCTGGAGTAGACCTGAGATTTTGTTAATCAATGCATGTTCCATCTTTGAAATCTGAAATTTTCACAAAAAGAGATGGTGTTACTCAGTGCCTCTATTAATGGGGATGTTGAGTTACTAAGAATAAATAGATTTTGACCTATGATGCATTAACAGAATACTCATTGACACTCTATGTACTCTCACATCAACAAAGTTATGACTGACATCTGTATTATAACCATTCAGAGAAGAGCATTAGCATGGGAGGCGGAGCAAAGAAATGACTGACATCTGTATTATAACCATTCAGAGAAGAGCATTAGCATGGGAGGCGGAGCAAAGAAATGACTGACATCTGTATTATAACCATTCAGAAAAGAGCATTACTATGAACGGCAGAGTGATTAACCAATTATAGAAGAGCGTAACTTTGAAAGCGGTTCCAGTTCCATCTTAAGGTAAATGATTTGGTCGGGTTCTCATCGAGAATTGTGGGCGTTTCTGGTCCATAGAATGTGTTTGGATAAACTTATGTAGGAGTTTATGTTCCTGGGGATTGATATTATTCACACATATGATAAGGTGTATAAGAAACATTCAAAGTTTTATAACGCGATGGCTAACCTAGTATACACATGATCGGAGAGAAATGAGCTGATATTTACTGGAATAATTCAGAGAGTCGGTGGTCGTGATATCTACGCCACGTTTGTAACCATCGTTATCGAAATACTTTCAGATCGAATTCGCAATTTCGGTCGTCTTGTTGTTCTATATACCCTCGCCTATCGATTAGTGATTGTAATAAGAATGGTTTGCTCCAGCTTTGAAATCTGAAATTTTCACAAAAAGAGATGGTGTTACTCAGTTCCCCTATAATGGGGATGTTGAGTTACTAAAAATAGATTTTGATCTCTGATGCAATACCTGATTAGTTACTAAAAATAGAATGTGACCTATGATCCAATAACAGAATACTCATTCACCCAATACTCTCACATCAACATGGAAAAGTGAATTTCTCAGTCATAGAAAAGTATGTTGTCACGATAGGTGTGTCAATATCAAGGAACAAAAATCATTAAAGAGATCATAATTAAGTTGTGAAAGTTTGGTGGTTGAGAGATAAATCTGAAGATAAGCACATCAAACTATAAGAACAAGGAAACAATCGTATATTACACAATCTTAGAGCCAGTGTTATGTTAACACGTATTTAGTTAAAATAGAAGGTTATAAATTGAGTAGAGGTAAACTTATACCTTATGGCTCATCTACTTTTTCGAATAAACTCAAGTTCAGAAGACAGTGATGACGATATTGATTTGTCAATTGGCACGCAAACCACGATAATATGGCCTAGTGGTAATTTTAATAATGGTTTAACTTTAGACTCAATTTTCAAAAAGACAAATATACGTGAAAGGATTTTAAACTCTAGTGAAACCTCTGACACCTACATCACCGGCTCTCAAAATCAGGGAGCTGGAAGACTGGAGATTCCAACTGAAATAATTAACAACCACTCCTCGACTGATAATAGAGATATACAAATCTTTGAACATGATATTTATTTTGAACAAATTAACGCAACGTGGAATGAACAATACGCTTGCAGCCAGCAAGGTGATACACTAAACGATAGAGCTACCAAGGTAAGTAATTGCTTTGGAGTCGAGTTTTGATTTTGATATTCTCTGTTTCTCCTTCGTTATCTTTATCACTGGGTTATTATTCAGCTTGTAGCTGTATTCTATTATTGCCAACGCTATTAATTCTAATGTTTCCAACATTATCTTTGTTGATGATGATAAATAGTAAATTTCCACATGTAATGACAATTTTGAAACTAGTTGCTAATAATGATAGACGTTATAGTAAAGGAAACCGAAAACATAAAGGACTCATCCTTAATACCATAAAGAAGTAACTGTAACATCAAAGAAAAAAGACAAGTAGAATAATATTTAAAATGGTAGTCTCTCTCTCTCTCTCTCTCTCTCTCTCTCTCTCTCTCTCTCTCTCTCTCTGGGGAGTATATGGAATATTAGCCGCTGTCTTAAGAGTACTCGAGATACTTTTATAGTAGACTTTTCAAACATAGGCAGTGAGGGGTGAAAAGACAGAGGGAAACAAAGAGAAATGACATCAGCTACAGAGTTGTGCAGAGATATTTTATTATAAAGTGTTTTTCATTTAGAAGTTTTTGCTGGCTTTTAAACCTAAATTGTCTCGTTTCTTCTAGGTTCATTTTTGTGAAGAAACGATTGTTTTAACAATCCACGATGATGAAAATGACGAACCCAATTATTCTTGGCAGCAGTTTTCTATAGACAAGGAGCGCTTCATAAACCGTATACAAGAATGTGGCAAAATTATTTCCCCCATCCTAGCTATTGATCACAGAGCCAAGATTCTAAAAAGTATTTCAGAAGTAATAGAAACTAAAGTTTAGTTGATATTTTACTTGTCAAGCCCAATCCTGTGTTCACAAGAACACTTCCCTCTAATGAACATAACATGCTATACTCGAGTTTGTCTCCAACTTGTCAGTGTAGGCCCCGCCCTCTGGATCATCATTTGTTTTGATGACTCCATGGATACATCGGCCTCGTGGGACAAACTTCCCATGATTCATCAAAGATGGCCGCTCTCTGAACATGTCTCATCACGTCCAATGACGTATTGCATCAGTTACTATAAATAGAACGTATTCCATTGGTTACTATAAATAGACTGGCCACGCCCCCCTTGTTACAGGGTATAAAGGGCAGCCGTTCTCAGTGCTGCTACATACAGAAAGTCAGAGCCCTGCTACCAAGTCGTGTGCTTTTTAGAATGGAGTCCGTTAGAATGGATATATGTGATTCCGCTGTTAATGTTGACTGTGATGGTGCTTTTTTCTATGCGGCTCGTAATGGCGAGTATGTAAAACCTCTACAGAAGAATGGTTTGAAGGCTGTCTCAGTTTCGAGATATCGAGCAAAGACTTTAATTCATCTTAGAAAATACGATGGTAAAACGGGGTTGAAATTCCCAACACGTTACGGTATAACACTAACACAGCCTGAATTTGAGACTTTAGTGGATCTGAAGTCTACGATTCTCTCAGAGTGTGACAGACTACAAGTAGCCACAGGTGATGCGTCTACGATTCTCTCATCTGAGTGTGACAGTATACAAGCATCCACTGATGGAGCTTCTACATTTCGCTCAGACTATGACAGAGAACAAACAGCCAATGAGTGTGACAGTATACAAGCAACCACTGATGGAGCTTCTACATTTCGCTCAGACTATGACAGAGAACAAACAGCCAATGAGGGTGAGTGGTCGATCGCTGCTCCTTCCTTTTATGACGACTTCCAGTATCAACAGAGTGATCTTTCGACTGTTCTCACAGACACAGCTCACAAACGAATTGACCCCCGTTCGATCACTAATATAACTGATGGATCTTATGTTATTAAGAACAATAAACAAAATTGTGTTAAATTTTGCGATCCTTGTGTATTTAAAAAACCACGTGGTAGACCACGTAAACTTGTAATTTAAGTACTATACACATATGTTGTTATATGTGTACTTTTTTAGATGAATTGAATTCATATTTGTACTATTGAAATCATTATTGTTCAATTATAAACATTTGAATGTGTAACATGTGTTGTCCACGTTGATGTATTGAAATAAATTTATGTTTCATTGTGAAAATAAACATTATAAAAAGAGCATATTTGTTTGTTTTTATTTGAGTTGTTTTAATTTATTTAATTTTAAATTATTTTGTTAAATTAAAATAAATGACAGTATAGAATCTATGAAATAAGGTTCTACTTACGATTTGTAAAGTAAATTTACTTGCACAGCCAAGCACACTCTTGCTTGAGTTACAGCCAAGACACTCGTTGAAACTGCTTCAGAGAGTGAGAATAAAAGCCTGGCTGCTTGAATCTACTTATATACAGTTCTAAACTCTTTGTTCAATCAAGAACTCTCTAGTTCAAACATATTAATTTCCCCCAAACATCTCACATTAAAACAACCACCAAGTAAAATTCCCCTGATAAGTGGTATTCTAATCTTCAGATGATAAAAAGTCATGATGACCCGGGAGGTCAGTCTGGCGGTCAAGTGGTCATCCGTGGTATTTGAAATATCTTCACAACCTTCCCGTTGGTCATATCTTCTCTTTGATATCTTTAGATCAAAGCCATATCTTGCCTATGTTTGAAAAGTCTACTATAAAAGTATCTCGAGTACTCTTAAGACAGCGGCTAATATTCCATATACTCCCCAGAGAGAGAGAGAGAGAGAGAGAGAGAGAGAGAGAGAGAGAGAGAGAGAGAGAGAGACTACCATTTTAAATATTATTCTACTTGTCTTTTTTCTTTGATGTTACAGTTACTTCTTTATGGTATTAAGGATGAGTCCTTTATGTTTTCGGTTTCCTTTACTATAACGTCTATCATTATTAGCAACTAGTTTCAAAATTGTCATTACATGTGGAAATTTACTATTTATCATCATCAACAAAGATAATGTTGGAAACATTAGAATTAATAGCGTTGGCAATAATAGAATACAGCTACAAGCTGAATAATAACCCAGTGATAAAGATAACGAAGGAGAAACAGAGAATATCAAAATCAAAACTCGACTCCAAAGCAATTACTTACCTTGGTAGCTCTATCGTTTAGTGTATCACCTTGCTGGCTGCAAGCGTATTGTTCATTCCACGTTGCGTTAATTTGTTCAAAATAAATATCATGTTCAAAGATTTGTATATCTCTATTATCAGTCGAGGAGTGGTTGTTAATTATTTCAGTTGGAATCTCCAGTCTTCCAGCTCCCTGATTTTGAGAGCCGGTGATGTAGGTGTCAGAGGTTTCACTAGAGTTTAAAATCCTTTCACGTATATTTGTCTTTTTGAAAATTGAGTCTAAAGTTAAACCATTATTAAAATTACCACTAGGCCATATTATCGTGGTTTGCGTGCCAATTGACAAATCAATATCGTCATCACTGTCTTCTGAACTTGAGTTTATTCGAAAAAGTAGATGAGCCATAAGGTATAAGTTTACCTCTACTCAATTTATAACCTTCTATTTTAACTAAATACGTGTTAACATAACACTGGCTCTAAGATTGTGTAATATACGATTGTTTCCTTGTTCTTATAGTTTGATGTGCTTATCTTCAGATTTATCTCTCAACCACCAAACTTTCACAACTTAATTATGATCTCTTTAATGATTTTTGTTCCTTGATATTGACACACCTATCGTGACAACATACTTTTCTATGACTGAGAAATTCACTTTTCCATGTTGATGTGAGAGTATTGGGTGAATGAGTATTCTGTTATTGGATCATAGGTCACATTCTATTTTTAGTAACTAATCAGGTATTGCATCAGAGATCAAAATCTATTTTTAGTAACTCAACATCCCCATTATAGGGGAACTGAGTAACACCATCTCTTTTTGTGAAAATTTCAGATTTCAAAGCTGGAGCAAACCATTCTTATTACAATCACTAATCGATAGGCGAGGGTATATAGAACAACAAGACGACCGAAATTGCGAATTCGATCTGAAAGTATTTCGATAACGATGGTTACAAACGTGGCGTAGATATCACGACCACCGACTCTCTGAATTATTCCAGTAAATATCAGCTCATTTCTCTCCGATCATGTGTATACTAGGTTAGCCATCGCGTTATAAAACTTTGAATGTTTCTTATACACCTTATCATATGTGTGAATAATATCAATCCCCAGGAACATAAACTCCTACATAAGTTTATCCAAACACATTCTATGGACCAGAAAAGCCCACAATTCTCGATGAGAACCCGACCAAATCATTTACCTTAAGATGGAACTGGAACCGCTTTCAAAGTTACGCTCTTCTATAATTGGTTAATCACTCTGCCGTTCATAGTAATGCTCTTTTCTGAATGGTTATAATACAGATGTCAGTCATTTCTTTGCTCCGCCTCCCATGCTAATGCTCTTCTCTGAATGGTTATAATACAGATGTCAGTCATTTCTTTGCTCCGCCTCCCATGCTAATGCTCTTCTCTGAATGGTTATAATACAGATGTCAGTCATAACTTTGTTGATGTGAGAGTACATAGAGTGTCAATGAGTATTCTGTTAATGCATCATAGGTCAAAATCTATTTATTCTTAGTAACTCAACATCCCCATTAATAGAGGCACTGAGTAACACCATCTCTTTTTGTGAAAATTTCAGATTTCAAAGATGGAACATGCATTGATTAACAAAATCTCAGGTCTACTCCAGGACAACCCGCATCGTCACTGTGCTGGTTGTCAGGCTTTATCACCAAACATGGTCAATCACACCTGCCATTTAGATATCGGCACCCGACTGCAACACCAATTATTCAGTGTGTTATACTTTGATATATCACATGCCGAATTAACAAACTTAATATTTAATCATATATTTCAAATACTCAGACTCCAACTAGTAGCTAATATACCTCAACCAGCTGGTGAAGTCGATGCAGGGTATGCATCACCACCACCTTCGCCTCAAAACGAGGTGGAGGAGGACGAATACATCATAATCATCGAATAATTTCATTTTATTTTAATAAAATATTTTATTTAAAACAATTTTGGCTAGTTTATGATTTTCATTGTTTAAACCTTGTTTGTGTTTAACGTAAGAATGCTAAGTATTGTTGAGAATGATGTTTGATGAAGTTAAACTAGGTATGTTAAGTATGGTTGACGAAAGGTTTATTGGATTTTCTCCAGACGGTTTCTCATAATGAGGTTTCTTCTGGTGAACATCCGTGTCCATTGTGTTCAAAGAAGTTTAAATGACACGGCGGTTTGTTGGAGCACACTCGACAATTACATGCATCCATCATGCGACACTAGAAAACCTACATTCATCCATCCCGACATACCATACGTCTCTGCTAAAACGACATGACATACGTGACTGTTACATTGACATGACTGTTACATTGACATGACTGTTACATTGACATGACTGTTACATTGACATGACATACGTGTCTACTACATCGACATGACTGTGGAACAGTCGACAACTTACATTCATCCATCCCGACACAGTCGACAACCTACAAACAGCCATCCCGACACAGTCGACAACCTACATTCATCCATCTCGACACAGTCGACAACATACAAACAGCCATCATGGAACAGTCGACAACCTACATGATCCATCATGGAACAGTCGACAACCTACATGATCCGTCATGGAACAGTCGACAACCTACATGATCCGTCATGGAACAGTCGACAACCAACATACAGCCATCCCGACACAGTCGACAAACTACATGATCCGTCATGGAACAGTCGACAACCTACATACAGCCATCCCGACACAGTCGACAAACTACAAACAGCCACAGGGCTTTCGTGTTATAAGTTTGGTTGCTTCAAGGAAAGTTACTATTCATTCTAACGGATTGAGATTCTATTTTACACTGTAAGTTGGAATATTTTCTCTTAAAGTACGTTAAGGCTTTTCGATAAAAGGTTATTCAATTTTATCGAGGTGTTTAAAGTAGGTATGCTAAGTATTGTTGAGCTTGCTGTTTGATGAAGTTTAACTAGGTATGTTAAATATGGTTGACGAAAGGGTTATTGGATTTTCTCCAGATGGTTTCTGATAATGAGGTTTCTTCTGGTGAACATCTGTGTCCATTATGTTCAAAGAAGTTTAAATGGCGCGGTGATTTGTTGGAGCATACTCGACAATTACATACAACCATCATGGCACACTAGACAACATACATTCATCCATCTCGACACAGTCGACAACATACAAACAGCCATCATGGAACAGTCGACAACCTACATGATCCATCATGGCCAACTAGACAACCTACATGATCCATCATGGCCAACTAGACAACCTATATGATCCATCATGGCCAACTAGACAACCTACATGATCCATCATGGCCAACTAGACAACCTACATGATCCCTCGTGGCACACTGGCCAACATACAAACAGCCATCCCGACACAGTCGCCAACTTACATTCATCCATCGTGGCACCGTCGATATTTATCCATTTAACACTATCATGTATAACACTTGTAAATAAACTCAACATCTTAGGAACAAAATACAACATGAAAATCAACATCAACAAAACAGAAGTCATGAATGTCGCCAAAAATAAACAGAACATCAACATAACTATAGAAGGCAGACAACTAAAACAAGTAGAGGAATTCAAATATCTAGGAAGTCTAATAACAAACGAAAATTCCCAAACAACCGAGATAGAATCAAGATGCAACAAAGCTTGTCAAATCATCGGACAGTTATCACCACTATTGTCCAACAAGGAAATAACTCTGGAGGCAAAACGAGCACTATACAATACAATCTTCAGAATAAAACAATAAATAAACTTGTCACTGTTAATTTCCCCCAAGCGTCTCACATTAAAACATCGGTATCGTAAAATTCCCCTGTTAAATGACTCTCCTGATGAACACTTACCGGCTACGGAGTTTTCACAGCGGGAAGTAAGTACTCACCGGGGGCGGCTTCTTTGATCTTGCGGTCCCTCGCGCGCTGCGCGAGGTCGCCTCGCGTCTACCGTGAACTCTTTGATCTTGCGGCCGCTTGCGGCGCGCCTACAGGGAACTCTTTGATCTCTCGCTTAACGTTAAACACAGTGTTTCGCGTTTGGCGTGTAGTGTGTGTAACGGTCTAAGTTGTTACCTTTAATTCTAAAGGAAGTTTTTAAAAACAATAAATAAACTTGTCACTGTTTTTTATTGCCTGAGAGTATAAAGAAAGAATAGATTTATGAAAGTTACGGAACCATTGAAAGTACAAAGAATGTGAAAGTTATGATACCACCACCACCCCTTCACCACCGCAGCGGGGGCTCACCGGACGCCGCCACGAGAGGTCACCCGAGAGGTCAACCGAGAGGTCACCGGAACAAAAAGGGGCGGGTAGACTCTCATATAAGGAAAAACGGCACCAAAAAAATGTGCGTTGATGCGCGTGTAGACTATTTATATAAGGATTTAGGTGCGTTTGAACGCCTTCACAACGAGAGGTCAACCGAGAGGTCAACGAGAGGTCACCGGAACCAAAATGGGCGGGTAGACTCTCATATAAGAAAAAATGAAGACTCTCATATAAGGAAAAACCGCACCAAAAAATGTGCGTTGATGTGCGTGTAGACTATTTATATAAGGATTTAGGTGCGTTTGAACGCACTTTTGGGGTTCCAATCACTGGCTATATACTACTACTCCTATAAACTGTTGAAACTAATGATTTGATTTTAGATTAGTGTGGACGTTGAACAACAGAAGGAGCTAACTGAAGATCACTGTCATAGTCTAACCTCCATGTGCTTACACATGCTCGCGGGAGGTATGCCTCGAAAAATATCACTGCCATTTTGTGTGTAAAATTGTTACTCCTATATGTGTGTGTGTAACTATTCTGGTGACGGAGAGAATAACCAGCAAACAGGTCAACGACATGCATGTATGTGTGTATTTATAAGTGTGTACTAAGTTTATAACGGAATATAAGAAAAACAACTATTCGGTGAAATAATAACTACATTTTCACTTCGATTCTACAGACGAACGCGCCCTCTTGCTATGGTCAAGATAAAGTTGATCGACTCATAACCTTGCGAGCAAGACAAGCAGGTCTCCAGATAAACGCCAACAAGTCTTATTTTACCGACACAAGCGATGACAGAAAACTGAATTGAGAACTCATAGTTACACACCAAGTATCTCTAAGAAATGTGCAAGTTTGTAAAAGTCGACAAGAGCACATAACCCCGTCCTGGCTTCAACTCTGTGTTAATACGCGTGCTAACATGTACATGAAAGAGCTGAAGATCCACTCAAACTCTAAAATAGAAACTTTTTGTCTTCAAAAGTAAATGCCACCGAAGACTCTTAAACATAAACTGGAGAGACATGAAATGACAAGAAAGGAGAGAAACCAAGACTACATGTCAAGCTTCATCAAGAACAGAGAAATGTCACAGACACGGGTATTGTTACAGCACTCGGACAAATCCACAAGTGTTGTAGCACATTCCTCTGTAATCTCTGCCTCGGATATCTCCGTCTGTAATAAATATTCATCTACATATTATTAGCATTGTCTTGGCATCAAGAACATGCTCAGAATAGACGTATAAAGACTTGTTAGGCCATCATATGGACACCGGGTGACAGGAGAAAACAAGAAACACAAAAAGAAATGTTAAGAAGAAAAATTAATTGAGAAGGTTTTGGGTTTATAAACAAAACAAGACCTACACGACCAGGCAAGTTAGGCATGAAGAGTTATGATTTCTGTCCTACCTGCCGCCTTGGTCCCACAGGAACTAGCGAACTACGTTTAAGGTTAAAAATACCAGCACATACAAAATGTAGTGAGATAAATATTCATGTCATTAAATACTTGCATTAATGTATCAGGTATCCTCACCAGGAAACATAACAGCAGAAGAAACGAACAGAAGAGCAAAAGACTGCAAATTATATCTCCCCTCGACGCTGAAAGGCAAATGTTGAAGGAAAGTAGAAGAAGAAGAAGAGGATTAAATACATTATAACTTCAACATATACTACATATAGTGAAACAAACACACATGGCATTAAATACAATACAACAACTACATACGGTGTTAAATATAAAAAAGAATAATAAATAAAATATGAAACATAATAAGTAACTGCAGTATTCAGTATAATGACAATTTAAAATAAAATTAAAGAGCCGAGTCACGCCGCGGGGCGTATAAGGAATATGGTGTTACAGCCCATACTTTTGATTAACCTTCCGGCATTTTATTGTTTTTCGAGTAATGTGGTCAGTATGTTTTTCGAGTAATGTGATCAGCGGCCCGTGCCGCTTTACTATCCCACAAAAAGACCCGGTATCAATTTAAAGTTGTGTGAACTAGGAAGCCGCCGATGAGGATCGAACACGAGCTCTTGCACTTGGTAATCCACCTCACCAACCACTGAGCTATCTCGGCCATCATTAACTATCATGTAATAGTGACAGAAAGCAACCAGAAAGATCTCGGTTTAAACAGTCAAAAAATAAAAACAGAAATAAGGTTTTTATCAATGAAACAAACATCACCATCATGTAGTATACAATTAAGTGAGTAAAATCTTAAACAAATGTAGAACCTCAAATACTTGAGCACAATAATAACATCAGATGGGAAATGTACAACAGAAACAACAAGCAGAATAGCTTAGGCCAAAATAACTTGTCCAATAAACGAGAACACCTTTCACAAGTCTATGTCAATAGAAAGAGAGTTCATCGGTGTTATGTAGAGCCGAGACTGATCTGTGGAAGGGAATCACGGACATTAGACATACAACTTGAAAAGATTATTTCAGGCCACATTTATAGAATTTCTCAGAAGAATTTTGAGAGCTCCCTGGGCAGCTAAAAAAAAACAAAAGAGGAAATTCTCAGAGGCCAACACAAAAAGGGAGCTCCTAAAAAGTATCAGAAACAATCGACATTTTTTGCCCACATCGAAGAGAAAAGTTTAAATACTTGGTTACAACTGGCAAAATACAGGCAAAGAAAGACCGCAGGTGACAGAGAGAGAAGATGCAAGATAACTTTATGACGTATCAGGAAAACAATTAACATACTTGATACGATGCACTGTGGACAGAAAATTGTGGAAAGACATGAACGCCTACGCCAACCTCTATGGCACACGATGACGAAGAGTATAATAAGAGTATAATATATAGTTTTAAATCTATCAATATATCGCTTGTCCGAAGACAGCACATAGGTTAGAAATTATTGAGTCTCATGTCGAAAACCTTTACTATCAAGTGTCAGAGCTAACAAAAGGACCCACATTGTACTTCGTCACAGGTTCCTGTTCTCAACCTCGGCAAGGGAGCTGACTATTCATGTTGTTGCTTCTTGCCAAAGTGTTCATTTTAGTTTTTCTCTAGGTCTGCCTCTTTTTCTGTTACCTTCTGATTCAAATTTGAGTGCTTGCTTTGAACTTCTCTTGTTGTCACTTTTAATCTAACCACCTTCTTCTATTAATGATATATGCTATTTATGAATGCTTTGTCATTTCTATTATTTCTGCAATAGTCGTTAACTCATTCCATGAAATGCGAACAGATAAATCTTGGTGGACGTTACCAAGTCTATATTTTAGTCGTGGCTTATATCTTGGTGGTTGTCTGTGCTAACCATGGCTCCTATCTTAGTGTGTGTGTAATAGCCATGGTTCTTATCTTGGTGGGTGTCTGTGACAGCCATGGCTCAATTCTCGGTGTATATCCGTGCTAGTCGTAGCTCATATCTTAGTGGGAGTCTGTGATAGCCATGGCTGATATCTTGATGGGTGTATGTGCTGGCCATGGCTCATATCTTGGTGTGTCTCTGGGCTGGCCATGATTCATATTTTAGTGTGTGTCTGTGCTGGCCACGGTTTATATATTGGTGTATATCCGTGCTAGCCATGGCTCATATCTTAGTGGGTGTCTGTGCTGGCTAAGGTTCATATCTTGGTGTGTCTGTGCTGGCCATGGTTCATATTTTGGTGTATTTCCGTGCTAGCCATGGCTCATATCTTAATGTGTTTCTGTGCTAGTCATGGCTCACATCTTAATGTGTTTCTGTGTTAGTCATATCTAATATCTTTGTATACCTGTCTATGTTAGTCATATCTCATATCTTTGTGTGCATATATATGTTAGTCTGTAACCGTGAATGATGATACATACATATTTAGATCATAATTAAACGAGGACATGGGACAAAACAGGACTAGACAAATTTAGCATAGGGATGACTAAGAGACCATGTTGAGAAATAAACCGCTGTGACTGACCAAAATGTTGTAAACTAGGAATGACCTTAGCTGACAGTAAGGAATGTAGAACTCATAAACTAAAGGCTCGTCACACAGTGTCAGATGGTTGGGGAGGGTCACTTGGAGTTCAGAGAGGAGTGGAGCAGTGTTAGATGTCATTTTTATCTTGAGAAAGAATAGTTAGCAGGGAGGTAAAAGTTTAGCCAGCTAGGAAGACACTAAGATCGAGTTACTAGTAACGATGCAAACTTGACCAAATGACCCCGGTCTGGGAAATTCCAGGGTTTGGCTCGGAGATCTGGCACGAGTAGACGGAGAGAGGCAGGGAGTAAGGTTAACTGTCGGTCAAAGGACAGGAGTATAAAAGTTAGAGGGAAGACTTGAGAAGGGGCTTCCACTTTTACACTTATGACTTCGACTTAGGAACACACAGAGATAGCCACGCACTAGGGACCGATAGGAACTGAGATAGTCACAGAAGGACTTCAACTTAGAGAAGAGCTAGAACTAGATAAGCAGAACTACAGGAGAGCAGAATTGGAATTACAGATCAGAATTAGAAGTTACGCACCAGAACTAGAGGACGAGAACTAGAGAAGAGACGGAGAACTAGAGATACACATCGAGATAGCCATTGGAGAACTTAAGAAACATAAGACTCAGACGAAAGAGAGCTAGATATAGAGAGACGGCTAGAATATGCACTATAGGAACAGCTGAGGTACAACACCGACCGTAGTCGAAGTACTTCAGCGGCCAAGACAGTTAACAGATCGAACAAGTATCTACAGAAACGTTAGGAAGGATAGCCTGATAGTATCTATATGTATATAGATAATAAATGATGACTTATTTATAGCACACCAAGTTTGTTCATTCTTGAATGTATGGTGTCATGTCATATACGAAGAACAATTAGAACACGGCTATAAGTCACATCTCATATCCTTGTGTGCATGTCTATGTTAGTCACATCTCTTAACTTTGTGTGTCTGTGTTTAGTCATATCTCTTATCTTTGTGTATCTGTGTTTAGTCATATCTCTTATCTTTGTGTGTGCATGTCAATGTTAGTCACATATCCTATCTGTGTGAGTGCATGTTTATGTTAATAATGTCTCATATCTTTGCCTGTGCATGACAGTGTTTAGTCATATCTTATTGTGTGTATCTGTGTTAGTCATATCTCATATTTTAGAGTGTGTCTGTGTTAGTCACATCTCATATCTTAGTGTGTGTGTGTCTGTGTTTGTCATATCTCATATCTTGGTGTGTGTCAGTGTTAGTCATGCCTCATATTGTTGTGTGCATGTCAGTGTTAGTCACATCTCCTATCTTTGTGTGTGCATGTCGGTGTTAGTCACAGTAGTAGTGGTGGCTGTTTACCCTCTATAAAGTGCATGTGCATGCACCAAAACGGCACCAAAGACAATGGATTTTGCACCGATACCGCACGAAACTGGCAC
>JAVIAB010000160.1:49278743-49381243 GCA_032433765.1 Megaustenia siamemsis | reverse complement strand
TGATGATGATAGGACATGAAGGGTTGATGATTTTGTTGAGGGTGGCACATGATGATAGGACATGAAGGGTTGATGATGTTGTTGAGGCTGGCACATGATGATGATGTGTCACTAATAATCGGTTTGATACTTTGTGTGGCTTGATGATGATGGTGATTATGATGATGATGATAGGACATGAAGGGTTGATGATGTTGTTGAGGGTGGCACATGATGATGATAGTACATGAAGGGTTGATGATGTTGTTGAGGGTGGCACATGATGACGATGATAGGACATGAAGGGTTGATGATGTTGTTGAGGGTGGCACATGATGATGATAGGACATGAAGGGTTGATGATGTTGTTGAGGGTGGCATATGATGATGATGATAGGACATGAAGGGTACATGTTGCTGTTGAGAGTGGCACATGATGATGATGTGTCACTAAAAAAAAAAATCGCTATAATCACACCTGGTACATGATGTTAACGATACTACAATAACACACCCTGTGCCGACCAACCCCGTTCCCCCACCCTCGTCGCACGCGAGATAGTCGTATTTACCTTTTCCTAACCCCCCTTCAACGTCATTGCTTTTCAGCATTTTTTTGTTTACATGTCGCCTCCTGTTGCCTAATACCAACCTCACACATGATGCTAACGATACTAATAACACTCGACCAATAAAGGCACCCCCTTTCCCCACCCGCACGCCCCGCCCGAGAGCGCGCAAGTTTTAGAACCGCTGACACACAAGTTTTAGAACCACTGGTGTCCATAGCCAGCGAGCGACAGACCCCGCGAGAGCCGATCACGCACCACGAGATAAGCCGTCACGCACCACCGCACACCACGACGACCACCGAGATAAGCCGATTACCGCCACGACCACCGAGATAATAAGCCGATTATCGGACTTTTGCACGGATTTGGTGCCAGTTTCGTGCGGTATCGGTGCAAAACCCATTGTCTTTGGTGCCGTTTTGGTGCATGCACGTGCACTTTTAGCTTGGGTAAACAGAACCACTACTACTAGTCACCTCTAGTGACTCGGGCAGATGGTGCTCGTAAACCTGGGAGGGTTGACCATCTAAGCGCAGAATCCCCCTACAGAAATGACAATCTGCTGCCTTGCAGGAAGATTGGGGACAATCAAAGGCTATGGAAAGCAAACCTGAATAAAATGCTGGCTGAAATCGGATGCACTGGGCCACTGGCGCAGAACACAGTGCAACATTTTAACAGGTATTCAATCAGAGTGGATCTAAAAGACTCTAATTATGATGTTCTGTCTGTGGGGTCGATCAATTCACTTAAACAGACAGCTGTCTTCATGTGAGAGTCTGGAATCCTACTCTGATTGAGTCTTGATCGCAGAGAGAGAGAGAGAGAGAAATGCGAACTATATTCCTGAGGGATTTCACTTCAAATGCATGTATTTTATTATTTATTTTTTTAGTTGTTTTTCAGCTATAGCATAAGAATGGATAAAACATTCGGTCCCTGATCTTTGTTTAACGAACAGTGATTAAACTGTGTTAAATGCAGTCAGGTGGTAGTACACAAGGTAATACATCAATTAAGACACCACAAAGACAACATCTAGGACGTTTCAGCTTTGCGAACAAGGAAAGACTAAAGAAAGAACCAACATGTCACCCATAAGTTACCGGAAAGTTCATTTCTGTTGCCGCCTGTTTTCAAAGCATACATATGAACTGCAATGTTGAAGAAATCAATCTCTTATTTTTGATTCATGTCTACACTAGTCACGTGATGCTTGGCATTGACATATCCATTGCCGATAGAGCAATCTTGAGAGAGGAAAAAAAAATTTTTAACGCATGTTCGAAGTGTTTAGATGCAGGAGAGTATGATATAATCCTTAAGAGAGTGTCCCTGAGCTACTTTATCCTTGTCTACACTGTTCACAGTCAGGATGTTTCAGTGTCCTCTCTTGGACCTTCTCTGCAAAGCTTAGCGGCTGACTGTGAAGTTTTCTGAGTGATCACATTGTTCACTTCTGTTGAACTCAAAACATTGAGCATGCCCTGGATGCTGATTTCAAGTGGACAAAAAATTTGCATTTGGACAAGTTTCTTTCTCTCATCCCTATCGATAACTGACTACTTTTTCCAATGCGAAAGAAAAGAAGTAAAAATAAAAGAAAGGACAGAAAAGAAAGAATAAGAGATGAGACAGTATTTAATAATCATCTTATTGTTCGGCATTAGCATTCATGAAGGACTGAAGACAGCACGCAACTCGCAGTCGTCCTTAGTGTGCGCACAGCTCGGAGGATCACCAAATATTATTTATAATAACAAAAGTTGTATTGACTTTGCTTATCCTTTTGTTCAAAGTCTGTTTGACCTCGCCAGCCCTCCTCCGGCACTCTAATTTGATGCTGCTCAATCACCCAAGTATGTAAATGTAATTGCCGTTGTTAACTCCTTTGTCTCTGTTGTGATGGTTTGATGTGTGTAGGTTTATTTATTTAGCGCCGTGAATTCTGCCCTTTTGATGATACATTTGATTGTCCTATCTGTTTGTGTCAGTGAAACCTTATGGAGGGTCGTTTATTCAAAGGCCAACTATGTTACATTGTCAGATGTTAGCGCTCTCGCTAGCCGGTTTCCGTAGCCTCGTCAAGTTGTTTCTGCTTCGTTGAAGCCATCAAGCCGATTTACCAGATGATGTAGGCAAAGCTTCGTTGAAGCCTTCAAGCCGATTTACCAGATGCTGTAGGAAAAGCTTTGTTGAAGCCTTCAAGCCGATTTACCAGATGCTGTAGGAAAAGCTTTGTTGAAGCCTTCAAGCCGATTTACCAGATGCTGTAGGCAAAGCTTTGTTGAAGCCTCAATCCGATTTACCAGATGCTGTAGACAAAGCTTTGTTGAAGCCTTCAAGCCGATTTACCAGATGCTGTAGGCAAAGCTTCGTTGAAGCCTTCAAGCCGATTTACCAGATGCTGTAGGCAAAGCTTTGTTGAAGCCTCAAGCCGATTTACCAGATGCTGTAGGCAAAGCTTCGTTGAAGCCTTCAAGCCGATTTACCAGATGCTGTAGGAAAAGCACGGTAGCGGGTTAAACGAGATTTTCGTGAAATTGTCGTCATACAATTGTGTTTCGTGTTTCTCGTTATGACTGATGCATGGTGGTGTGCCGACAGTACTGTCTAAACCACAGATTTTGAACAGCCACAAATTGACACCAATGATTGTATTTATCTAACAACACTTCTAATGTCATCAATGATTGTATTTATCTAACAATTCTTCAATGACATCAATGATTGTATTTATCTAACAATTCTTCAATGACATCAATGATTGTATTTATCTAACAATTCTTCAATGACATCAATGATTGTATTATCTAACAATTCTTCAATGACATCAATGATTGTATTTATCTAACAATTCTACAATGACATCAATGATTGTATTTATCTAACAATTCTTCAATGACATCAATGATTGTATTTATCTAACAATTCTTCAATGACATCAATGATTGTATTTATCTAACAATTCTTCAATGACATCAATGATTGTATTTATCTAACAATCCTTCAATGACATCAATGATTGTATTTATCTAACAACACTTCTGATGTCATCAATGATTGTATTTATCCAACAGTTCTTCTGATGTCATCAATGATTGTATTTATCCAACAAATCTTCTAATAATACCAATATTTGTAATGATTCAACATCTCTTCAAATGATACCAATGATTGTGACCTTCCAACAATTCTGCTAAACACACCAAGGATTCTAGCCAAATACCTTCAGCTTACCTGTTGTGATGTGTCTTTAGTAACATAGATACAAGTAAGATACATTTCTGTATGACTTCAACAAAAGAAGCTTTGCTGGAATATATTCATTATGAATTGTATTTTTTGCTGCAAATGTATTGTTTGTCTGGTCCAGATTTTACTTATTAATATTGTTATTGTTGTTGTTATTCAGCGATCCAAATTTCCGATTAATCTATTCCGATTAGGGTCACGAACTGGAAGATTCGCTTCAGTTCTTGTCTGATTACCCATAGTTCAAGGAGTGTTTAGTTCTGTTCTCTCTGTGATCGCCCGTTAGAGACCTTTCATCTTACAATATATGTACCTTTCATCTTACAATATATGTACCTTTCATCTTACAATATATGTACCTTTCATCTTACAATATATGTATCCTTCATCTTACAATATATGTACCTTTCATCTTACAATATATGTACCTTTCATCTTACAATATATGTACCTTTCATCTTACAATATATGTACCTTTCATCTTACAATATATGTATCCTTCATCTTACAATATATGTACCTTTCATCTTACAATATATGTACCTTTCATCTTACAATATATGTACCTTTCCTCTTACAATGCATGTAACTTTCATCTTACAATATATGTACCTTTCCTCTTACAATATATGTACCTTTCATCTTACAATATATGTACCTTTCATCTTACAATGCATGTAACTTTCATCTTACAAAGTATGTCCATTTCATAGTTGTAGTTAGTCGAAGGCCCCGGTATCACTGCACACGAATTAAAATCCATAATTGCTCAATCGGCCAGTGGAATCATTCGAATTAACTCTTTCCGAACTATTATCCGACATCTCGGTTCTATGAAATTGATCAGTTCTAACCACTCACTGACACGTCGGTTATTTCGGGTGTAGCTGAATATTTGATTCGTTTCCACTGATTTTCGTTTTTATTTCAACCAATACTTGATTTCCGGAGTCCGGAAGTAGGAGAGTTCTCTCTCTTGATCTTCCTGTTAATACCGGCAAGGTGGAAGTTTTGAACGTTGAAATTGTTAATTTATATTCATTTTATTTCTGAAATTTCTGTCATATAAAGGCCACGCCCACTGCTGGTACTTCTTGCAGTGCTTCTCGCCCAAAACGATATAGTGCGGAACAAGCTAGATCCATGTTCGAAAACTTGTTATTGAGTGATTCTGAAATTGAATATTCAGATTCAGTTTTTGTGGTGATAATGATAGCCATGATATAAGTAACTGTAGTGAGAAGTCGAGCGCTAAGAAACCAATACGATCTTGTTTAGGTTTAGCTGGTCGATGCCTCCAGTCCAGCACTATCAGTGACTCAGAGGAATCGAGTGGCAGTGATTCTGATGATGAAACTGATACTATGCTAGCCAAAGCTGGCAAGACAGGACATGTGGCTAGGAAGCCTGCTGATGGATGGCATGAAGCCAGAGATGGAGATACAATTGGAAAATCTAGCTTCCAAAATGTAAATTCTGGATGTAAGTTAGATCTTCCAGAAAATGCTTCACCTTCCAAGTATTTTCTGAGTCTGTTGACTGACACAATTGTTGACAATCTGATTAAAAATATCAACAATTATGCTCAGAAAAAAATGGAATTGAGTACTCTAGTACGCAGGTATTCCAGTTTTGCTAAATGGACACCGCTAGACCGTAATACTTTTTTTCAGTTTCTGGCAGTCCTGATTGCCATGGGAATGAATGCAAAAAATTCTATAAAGGATTACTGGTCCATTCAATCATTTAAAAGTAGTCCTTGGTTTAGGTGCATGTTTAGTCGGACCAGAATTTTACTCATTTATCAATCTATGCTTCATGTGGCTGTTCCTGATGTGGCTGGAAAATGTAAAATTGAGCCGTTCATCAATTCATTGATCGAAACATTTCAAGAAGCGTTTTATCAGTTTGAAAATATCTGCATCGATGAGATGGTTATAGGCTACAAGGGAAGATTTAAGTACAAGCAGTACAATGCCAGTAAGCCAAAAAATATATCAAAGCATACGGACTTTGCGACTCGATCACCGGATACGTTTTCAACCTCCTGGTATATTTTGGTGCGGACACAGCTTACAGGCCTGAAACAGACCCACATTCATCACATGCTGTCAAAGTTTTCGACAAGTTACTGGAAGGCATCACAGATCATCATCATGTGTTTGCTGACCGGTATTATACTTCCCTGCCACTTGTTCAATTTCTGCGACAGAAAAAATCACAACTACACTGGAACGCTAAATTCCAACAGACGCGGATTTCCAGCAGAAGTCAAAAATAAAAAAAAATATCAGTGAATGAGGCAAAGTGGTTCATCAATTATGAGGAGCAAGTTATGTGTGTCAGCTGGAGGGATAAAAAACCCTGCCAACTGGTGACAAAACATGGAAGTGTCACATATGATATCAGAACTGAAGGTAGGAGTCAAGTCAGGAAGCCATCACCCATCCATAGCAACAACCACTCAATGAATGGATGTGACAGAGTAGACCAGATGATCTCATATTATGGGAACCACACAAGGAAGACAGTCAAGTGGTGGAAGAAAATATTTATGTGGATAATTGAGATCACACAACTCAATGCTCATATTTTATATAACTTGAGCCGCCCTAACACCGAAAAGCCTATGCCTTTTGCAGATTTCAAGGAGCTACTTATTAATGAATTGTGTAGCATAGTAGGAACAGAGACACCTAACAACCTTCTTCAAGTTGATTTATCCAAGCCGGGGAAAAAATGGAACACGAAGCCGCAGAGATATCAGGGCACCCATCTCATTGATTTTGATGGGAAAGACCTGCAGTGTGTTCATTGTTCGGAGCAGCAGAAAGTAAGAAAACGAAGCAGCTATTATTGCACAGGTTGTCTGGATAAGCCACATCTGTGCGCTAAAACATGCTTTAGGGAATATCACACACAATAAGTACATATGTGTCAATAAAAATAATAAACTTGACTTGTAAATAATATTGTTGTGATGTACACAAATATGTAATATTTTTATTTCTGGGATCATTTACAAAAATGTACATAATTTTGTTATTTTTGGACATAAATTCATCAAATAAACTGTATTTTGGAGGAATTTGGATTATGTTGTGTAATATTAATCAAGACAAATGGAGAGCAACACATATAAAGATGCAAAAGGGTAAGTCAATTACAATATTTTAAATTAAAAATTATATTTTATATTTTTTTTAAATATATGTATTCCTTTAAATAATCACATATCATAAATATATTGCTATTTTCATTTTTTTTCTATATCCATTTCCCTTTCCAGTGATGTATAACACATGCCACATTTATCTAAATTATTGTGTGAAGTAGTCAAATGAAAAAGATGTATGGTAAAATTTCTGGAAACAGGAAAATTAACTTGGTCAAACTCTGAAAATTCCTGTTTTTTGTTCTGGCCCTGAAAGAGTTTTAACATTTCATCTCAGTGAAGAATCTAAATAAATAAAAGCAGCTGCAGTCCCCATCATAGCAGCTACAGCACACTTCAAAGATATGAGGCGTGGCTGCATCGAAAGTGAACGCAGCTGAACTGTCCATCGTCATACGATATCATAATTATCCTTTCATCTTACCATGTACTGTGATATACTTCTTTTATGAGTGTGAGACTATATAGTCGAGGTTATACCCCCTGAAGCATGCTAGCACATTCTTTAGATTCAAATTTTGCTATACACTTTGCTAGGCAGAGTAAAGTTATTCTTATGAGGAATGCAGTCTATGAATTCTTCTTTTGGCAACGTTGCGATTATTTCTTTACTCATTTCACGCTGATGAATTTTTTTTTAAATATGTCTTATTTATTATTGGTTAATACCGGATTAACACTGAATAGTCCTGCATTGAGATTGTCATGACCCAGAGTTTGTGCAAGTCTGCGCCACTTAATGGCTGTAATGATTTCTTCTAATTCTTTGGCGTCTGCTTTTAAATCAGCAGCATCGATTTCTCCAGCATCTGTGCTCATTTCTCGCTGAGTGTTTCTCTGAGGTATTCCCTCCGTTCATCTTTTTTCTTTGTTCTACTTTCATGGTGATGAGGATCTAAAATTTCTCTTTTGTCTGCTACTTGTTTGCTATTTGTGCTTTCGCATTCGAATGAGGGCATTTATTCTTACTTTATGCACTATACTTTGATCATTTTCTCTCTTCCGCTTGTTTTGCTTTTCCTGGTGGTCATATATAAAGCCCTGCATGACACAGCGCTTTGATGTTTCAAATTATGTGCTTAATTCCTTTGTTAAAATGGTAACTTTTAACATTAAAAACCCCTTGATTTTGAAGACATTGCTTTCAATATCCCTCATTTTATTGAACTCCTTCTATTCAATGTACATCTTCAACGCTTGTTTCATAACAATGAGATTGTTAAATCACGTACGCAATGTAAACAAAATTTTTACACCATGTACTAACTATAACAAGATTGCTACACCACGCACTATCTATAACAAGATTGCTACACCATGTACTAACTATAACAAGATAGCTACACCACGCACTAACTATAACAAGATTGCTACACCACGCACTAACTATAACAACTTTGCTGCACCACGCACTAACTATAACAAGATTGCTACACCATGTACTAACTATAACAAGATAGCTACACCACGCAATAACTATAACAAGATTGCTACACCACGCACTGACTATAACATCTTTGCTACACCATGTACTAACTATAACAAGAATGATACACCACGCAATAACTATAACATCATTGCTACACCACGCCCTAGTTATAACAAGATAGATACACAATGTAAAAATTATAACAATATTGCTACACTACGCACTAACTATAACAACATTGCTACACCATGTACTAATTATAACAAGATTTCTACACCATGTACTAACTATAACAAGATAGATACACCACGCTATAACTATAACAAGATAGCTACACGACGCACTAGTTATAAAAAGATTGCTACACCACGCACTAACTATAACAAGATAACTACACCACGCACTAACTATAACAAGATAGCTACACCACACACTAACTATAACAAGATAGCTACACCATACACAAACTATAACAAGATAGCCACACCACACACTAACTATAACAAGATAGCTACACCATGTACTAATTATAACAAGATAGCAACACAATGTACTAACTATAAGAAGATTGATACATCATGTACTAACTATAAAATAAAAAAGATAGCTACAACATGTACTAACTATAACAAAATAGCTACACCAAACACTAACTATAAGAAGATATCTACAACATGTACTAGCTAAAACAATATAGCTACACCATGTACTAACTATAACAAGATAGCTACAACATGTACTAACTATAACAAGATAGCTACAACATGTACTAACTATAACAAGATAGGTACAATATGTACTAACTATAACAAGATAGCTACAACATGTACTAACTATAACAAGATAGCTACAACATGTACTAACTATAACAAGATAGGTACAATATGTACTAACTATAACAAGATAGCTACAACATGTACTAACTATAACAAGATAACTACACCATGTACTAACTATAACAAGATAGCTACACCATGTACTAACTATAACAAGGTAGCTACACCATGTACTAACTATAACAAGATAGCTACACCATGTACTAATTATAACAAGATAGCTACACCACGCACTAACTATAAAAAAGATAGCTACACCACGCACTAACTCTAACAAGATAGCCTCAGCATGTACTAATTATAACAAGATAGCTACACCACGCACTAACTATAAAAAAGATAGCTACACCACGCACTAACTATAACAAGATAGCTACACCACGCACAAACTATAACAAGATAGCTACACCACGCACTAACTATAACAAGATAGCCTCAGCATGTATTAATTATAACAAGATAGCTACACCACGCACTAACTATAACAAGATTGCTGCACCACGCACTAACTATAACAAGATAGCCTCAGCATGTACTAATTATAACAAGATAGCTACACCACGCACTAACTATAAAAAAGATAGCTACACCACGCACTAACTCTAACAAGATAGCCTCAGCATGTACTAATTATAACAAGATAGCTACACCACGCACTAACTATAAAAAAGATAGCTACATCACGCACTAACTATAACAAGATAGCTACACCACGCACAAACTATAACAAGATAGCTACACCACGCACTAACTATAACAAGATAGCCTCAGCATGTACTAATTATAACAAGATAGCTACACCACGCACTAACTATAACAAGATTGCTGCACTACGCACTAACTATAACAAGATAGCCTCAGCATGTACTAATTATAACATGATAGCTACACCACGCACTAACTATAAAAAAGATAGCTACACCACGCACTAACTATAAAAAAGATAGCTACACCACGCACTAACTATAACAAGATAGCTATACCACACACTAACTCTAACAAGATAGCTACACCACGCACTAACTATAACAAGTTAGTTACACTACACACTAACTATAACAAGATAGTTACACAATGTACTAAATATAACAAGATAGCTACACCACACACTAACTATAACAAGATTGATACACCATCACAATACACTAATTATAACAAGATTGCTACACCACGCATTACTGAAACAAGATTGCTACACCACGCCACTAACTATAACAAGATTGCTACACCGCGTACTAACTATAACAAGATTGCTACACCACGCAATAACTATAACAAGATTGCTACACCACGCACTAACTATAATAAGATTGCTACACCACGCAATACTGTAACAAGATTGCTATACTATGTACTAACTATAACAAGATTGCTATCTCAAGCATAAACTGTAACAACGTTGTGTCCCCGTTCTCTTACCATAATAATGCAGCTATATTAAGTGTTGCGGGTAACACAGAGGCAAAATTGGCACTCTACAGCGCAATCTTCATTCCAACATTGTGCTGCTGCCAATGCTAGACTCAAGAGCAGTAAGATAAATTACCATTAGAGTGGAGTAAGATAAAATGCATCATCATCATCATCATCATCATATACAAATAGGGAAAAAACGGTATGATTAAAGCTTTAGAATAAGTAGACGATACAAGTTACAATAACGTTTCGGCTCAATAGGCCTTCAGCAGGACCAAACATACAACACACATTTAAAAAAGTAAAGTACCCCCGTCACGCCAAGTGGCGTATAGGGAATATTCATACATTTTACATACCTTCATGACACCAAGGCACATGATGTTTGGGGTAATGTGGTCGGTAATACGCCCGTGCCGCTTTACTTTCCCAGAAAAAAAATCCGGTACTCATTACGTAATTGATGGATGTCACGAATTTGAATGACGTTTCGACTCAATAGGCCTTCTGCGGGAACAAACAAACAGCACACAGACATATATCTAAGTGAATAAAACTAAACCTGCATAGCTAACTAGTAATGAAACAACCACAACAAAATAATCGAAACGTATAAAGAAACAACAAAATTCTTCCATGTGTTTCAATATTTCTTCCACTCGGGTACCTTGTATTCTTCTTGTCTTTCCTTTGCGCTTCGTGTATGCTTAAGAACCTGTGGGTGGAAACTTCTTGTTATTTGTGCTTTGTAGGCACATTTTCACTTTGGTTCGCGCACACGTACCTCGTGCGTGTACCGTAGCGTTAATTTTCTTTCTGGCCGCAGCACAGTTTGCAGGGAAGACCTTTTATTCTTATTTTTATTTCTCATTCTAGTTCTAAATTATTATTATTTTTTAAATTAGTTCTTGTTTTGTTGTTTTAAATACATATATATGTGTGTGTGCTGTATGTTTGTTACCGCTGAAGAACTATTGAGCCGAAACGTTGTTCTAATTTGTTTCCTGGCCACTTATTACATAAAGCTTTAACCATAACTTTTTTCCATATTTTTCCCCCCTTTTTTTACATATTTTTTTTTTCACTTCACCTTACAGATTACCACAACCAAGATGAAATGTGTTATATGCATGGCAGGAAACACCTAAGAGATAACATCAGAAATGAGGAACAGAAAAAAAAAACAGCTAGACATAACTCACGTCAATAAATACATAATAAACAACAGAAAAAATGGTTTAGAATCATGACAAGACAGAAAGATCAAATCACAACACAATGTGTCTTTAATAAAAACAAAGATCAAATCACAACACAATGTGTCTTTAATAAAAACAAAGATCAAATCACAACACAATGTGTCTTTAATAAAAACAAAGATCAAATCACAACACAATGTGTCTTTAATAAACACAAAACAAAGATTAAATCACAACAAACTGTGTCTTTAATAAAAACAAAGATCAAATCACAACACAATGTGTCTTTAATAAACACAAAACAAAGATTAAATCACAACACAGCGTGTCTTTAATAAACACAACGAGATCACCGGATCCAAGGGTCGTTGACGAAAAAGATGGATTGATGGAAGATTAGAAACACTAGGACACAACAGCAGGAGAAGTCAACTGAGTAGCAAAATATCGCAAACTAAATCTCCTTTGACGCTGAAAGACAAATGAGGACGGAAAGAAGAAGTGTCAAACGTAAATCACATACATTTTCAGTATGCACAATAGGGGGGAATGGGGAAGGAACATAAACAATGGTTTGTCTGCGAATAACTTGCCCCAAGGAGACTAACAGATGAGATAAATGGTAAAGGTAGACCCATAACAGTTGTCGTTGTGTAAAGAGGTGTTAGTAACATCTAGAATCTGTAGTTAACATCACCACTAGATAGTTGAATTCATTGGTCTGATTTAATCTTATCCTATTTACTATAAATGCGCATATATGAGCTGTATTTTTATAATTTTTTTTTTTGCAGTTGCATTTGCTGCAACGCCGTCTTTTTGCTGTTAAATGTGCAGGCATACATAAACAATACAGCAACAATTAAAATATTTTTCAAAGACACACACACAGACAGAGGAATACATATTCTAAAGTGTAACGTAACGTAAAAATCTATTAGGAGAATAAGACATCAGTTTGTTAGCGTTGATTTAAAACTAGAGAGAATCCAGTGAGAGTTGTGTAAGAGTCGGCCATTGTTCTACTAATGTCTAGGAAATGGATGTTTGTGAAGAGTTTTGGCAACACAAAAGAAAGAATTCCCAAACGACATCTGAGCTGCTAAACAGGAAACGTGTCAACGGTAAAACTCCTGCAGGTGTGTACAGGTAAAGGTTCACCATAAGTTTGTGCTGCAGGTATTTTTTTTTAATGGCAAAAGTAATACGATTGTTCAACGAGCCATAGAATTATACGAACAACATAACAGCATGTCAGTTGAACAATTAATAGAAAATAAATAACAGAACGAAAAGAAAAAAAAATATTACTGTCAAACAATAAGCAGGGAAAAATGATAGTATGCAATGAATAACGAAAAAAATAGAATATTGATTAATGACTAAAATATGTACTGTTAATGTAGTTATAAAACAAATATTAGGCAACGAAAAAATTATATACATTTATGTATGTTTACCATAGGTCTCGGTTTAACCGGAATAGTCACAGTTTAGGATAGTTGTCCTGATGTCAAGGTTTCAGGAAGTTTACGAAGAATTAATTTGTCCTATCTGAAGGTATCCCATGATTGCTTATACTCGTGTTAAATTGTAAATTTCTCGCTGAGAAAACTTGCAGAAAATGGGGAAATCATTGAAAAAGTAAAGAGAGTTTAAACGTTTTTATGAAAGATGTCTCTTACATCCGCTTCCGGTGTTTCACAAGGTGGCGGTATTTTTATTGCTGGTCAAGAATCGTATTTTTCATTTCGTGTTCGTGTTCGTGTTCGTGTTCGTGTTCATTGTAAATGAAATTTCTCTGACGAATTATTACAGTATGGTTGTACTCTTTTCGCCGGTTTGGCTGAAAGTTTTCATGTTGTGTGATTCTGAATGAGTATTTTCCGACGGAATATACCAAACTCAAGGTGTATCCACGTACTGTAGAGCTGTATGACTGCATTTAACCAGTCTTTAACGTGGAAATGGGTTCTAGGCCTTGCGACCGAGTGAGTGCACATTGGTCTAGACCATCCTCGGCAAATCACCGATGTTCAGAGACGAAAACAACGACAAATATGACGGCAAGAGGTGGTACCAAACAGATAAAGCCTAAACGACAACATCGATGAAGGAAAACAAAAAGGTAAACATGCCGGAATGTGTAACAAACGGTCGAATGATGACGTGACCAGAGACAGATTGATGACGTACATAGGAGTTAAGTTTGAACGCAGCCTGTGTTTTAGGGAACACGTTACCCATGTGATAACAAAAGTTGGCTTAGGGTTAGCCGTCTTGAAGGTCATGGCCGCTGCTAACATCGAGCGGAGGCTACTCACCCTTCTGTTCCAGGGACTAGTCCTCGCACCAATCGAGTATACCCTAGACATTCTTAATGTCAGTACGACGCAAATTGACAGACTTGAGAAAATACAGAATGAAGCTATGCGCATTAACGCGGGATAACAACTAGCATGACGATGGAGGTGATGGCAGTGACCAGGGCATTCATCTGGTTAGAGTCACAAGACTACACCCACGCTTGCATAGTAAGTGATTCGATGAGCATGATAAGAAAAGTAGAGGCGGGCTCTGCACACAGGAAATGGGTAGAGTCATTGCAGAAGTCAAAAATACGTAGAGTCACCTCTGTCAACGTCCCAAGACATGCGGGAGTACGGAGAAATGAAAGAGCGGACTGGTTGAAGAACTGTGCTGTTGTTGAAGACCGTCAACCAGTGGAACGGGCGGACGTCACCAATGCCCTCCGAGATGTGGGAAGGGCACAGGACTTCGACAACAATGGGTCCACATCACTCCTTCGATGAAAGAGATTGGAGTTAAGATGGGAACATACAGAAACAAGAAACTTAGTGGGCGTGTAAGAAGACTTTATCAACCAACGCAGAACTGGAGTCCGACAGTCGCTGGGCGCTGCAAGACTTGCTGAAGTTCTGAATCTGACCGCCTATGGACATGTTTGGAGTGCAATAATGATGTCCCGCAAACAATTCAATAATTCAATATCTCTAATATCTTAACCTACGGAAAGAGAGTTTTAGACCGACAGAAGACTTTCTGTGGTTAAATTCTGGTGACTTCTACTTGGTTTAGTTGTTTGACAGTCACAGTTATGATCAATCAAAGGATCAGAAAATAACTAGTAGATAATCATTATTTATTTGTGAAGATTATGACAGCAAATAGCTTGTAAGCTTTTAAGGCATAAATGTGGGCAAGGCAAAACTTTAATAAAGAAAAGTGATTGTTTGCTTACTGGAATGAAAAATATTTGTAAAAAGAAAATATTAGCGCTGTGGTAGAATACACTCTTTGTTTCCCTTGTACCAGTTGATTTTATGGGCCTCGGTAGCCTAGCTGGGAAAACCACCCTACTGGGCTACCGACGTTCGGACAACCCGTGTTCGATTCCCGCTAGAAGCAGTGTGAGTTGTTCTCGTGGTTGGAAAAAAATACCCCTGCAGTCGACCCAGCCGCTGGCAGAAATGGGTACCAGGGTAGTACTCTGGGAAGGTGAGGAATGCCGCCTCGCATCGTGAATTTCGATGCTTGAAGCGACACTATCCAGAAGTCTCCGAAAATTTCTGGATAGGCGGCCGAGCACATATGGGTGGAAAACTCGAGGGCTAAGACGCTGATTCAAGTCTCGTACTTTACCTTTACTTTATCTTTACTTTACCTTTACTTTATCTTTACTTTTTTTACGTGTTTTTCTGCAGTAAATAATTTGTGGTCAGGAATAGAAAGGCTACAGTGAGGGTTTTCTAAAACTAACATTCTATTTCGTTGTAAACTTCTCAGAGTTGCTTTGCAAAATTAAATAGAAATAGAAATTTCAAAGAAAAGCAGTTTCAGATGAACAAATATAGCAAAGCATAGCTTCCAAACTTTGTTCAGTGATACCCCAAGTGGTCCCGGCTTCAGATTTAAAAATATGATTTTGGTCCCCGTATCAAATCTCATCATCACGATGGAGCGCCATTCCACTCTGTCTCTTGCTTTGATGGTGCAGGTTGCCATAGGCTGACTTGTCCATCTTTTGTTGTTGCTCGTCCATGTTAGTCTTGGTCTGCCTCTGTCTCTTTTGCCTTGTATTTTCCCTTCCAATATTACATTTAGTAGGCTGCTGTGTCCTTTAACATGCCTCAAAAATCTGATGTGTCTTGTTTGAATTGTGTTTAGTAGTTCTCTTTTCATTTTTAGTTGTTTTAAGATTTCATCGTTTGTTTTCTTTTCTTTCCATCCAATTCTTCCTATTCTTCTATAATTCCACATTTCAAAGGCTTTAATTGACTGTTCTGTTTTCTTCTCCAGTGTCCATGTTTCTGCACCATGCAGGAATGCTGAAAAGATATAGCATTTTGTTATTCTTAGTTTTAGCCCTGGTGATATTTGTTTTGATGTTAGTATATTTTTCATGTCATTAAAATTACTTTTTGCCATTCCTATTTCTTCGTTTATTTCAGTTGTACATTTTCCATCACTGGTTATAGTATCTCCAAGGTAGTTATAGCTCTGAACTGATACAGGTTTATTCCTTAACTTTTGATATCCACTTGTAGATTTGAGTATTTTCTTTGTTTATGATCAGTTTTATTCTTTTTTTATATTCACATCTAACCCATATTTTTTGCTTATCTTGTTTATTTAAAATTTTAAGTAATTGTAGATCTTTAGGATTTTCTGCAAGTACCGGATTTTTTCTGGGAAAGTAAAGCGGCACGGGCGTAATACCGACCACATTACTCCAAAAATCATGTGCTGAAGGTCTGTAAAATGTATGGTCACTAACACCATATTCCCCAATACGCCACTTGGCGTGACGGGGGCTCTTTACTTTTTTTACTTTTTAATGCAGTATCATCAGCATATCTTAGGTTATTGATTATCTTTCCATTAATGTTTAGGTCTGGCATCTCTGTGATGTTTTTAAAGATTTGCTCAGTGTATAGATTGAACAAGCTTGGTGATAGGATATATCCATGTTGTACTACACTTTTTATATCAATAGGTGTAGAGTTCTCTCTGTTATATTTTACTATAATGTTATATTGGTTCCGGTTTCAGATCCCAGATCTAAAAATGTTATATTGGTCCCGGTTTCAGATCTAAAAATGTTATATTGGTCCCGGTTTCAGATCTAAAAATGTTATATTGGTCTCGGCTTCAGATCTAAAAATGTTATATTGGTCCCGGTTTCAGATCTATAAATGTTATATTGGTCCCGGTTTCAGATCTACAAAAGTTATATTGGTCCCGGTTTCAGATCCAAATTATGATATTGGGGTTCCGGTTGCCACTAGGAAAATTATGAACAGCCTAAATACAGGCAATTACAGCAATGGTTTTACTAGTAAATCGATAGTTGACTTTGACCTGTATGTACATAAACGTAATTCATCCCGTAATCGTGGTTGTCTTTTGGGCGCTCTTGATGACGTGTTCACAATTGTTTTTAGACCTTCACGATCAGGAGAAGTGACGAAGGTTAATCCTGGCAATTCTCTGATGTTGTCTACCCCTTCTCTTCCTGTTATTTGATCTCACTAGTGCTGTGCCCTTGTCACCACAGAGATGAGATGTCTAAGAAAAGCGCTTTGTGTGACCACAAAACATAATTTTAAAAAATATATTATAAGAGAAAGAGTGAGCATTGAACCAATCCTAAGCTACACACAGAAACAACAAATAAACTGGTTTGCCCATCTAGAAAGATTGAAGTGTACAAAGCATACATTAAAAGAGAAGAAGAGAGAAGAGTAAAAGGCAAACTCAGAGTAGGATGGGCAGACAACATCAAAGAAACGCAACAACATCAATTGGCAATAGTTGAAGCTGCACCCAAAAAAAAATGCGAGAAAAAGAATTGTGTATCTCCCTGGACACCCGAGTAGGTACACGAGGATGTGAAGACGAAGAAGATGATGGCTGTGCCCTGTAAATTGTTCTCAGCTAGACTTGTAGATCTTGTAACATGTCCAGATCATTTTAATGTTTGTTCTTGTTCCGTTTAAAGTCATTATTTGGTTATGTGGATAGTTGGCTTATGCTGAGCAGTTCATCATTGGTGATACCATCTATGTGATATCATCTACGTGATATAATATCATCTACGTGAAATAATAATCTATGTGATATTTCACACAATCGTTTCTATACCTTCTAATCTCCGGAATGTGTATTATTATTTTATCAAGATCAGCAGGCGTATAGAAATATATGTATCACTACAGTTCGTAAACATTAAACTTAGGAGATGGTTTTGCTTTGCTCTTTATTGTTTAAGATCGTCATTGTCTGTATAGTTCTAGTTAATAAGTTCTGTTACTAAATAAAGATATAATGATGTATCTTTACTTGTTAATCCCATCCCCAGACAACAAGTCTTTCGACAACATGGTTGCTACAGCTCTTTTTGTGACGACATATGCCAGAAATGTGGAAATTGCAAAGATGGAATGTTAGAAGAATTGAGTTATTGCGTTATTTGTGGGTCATCATCATTACACTCCGAACATGTCCATAGGTGCTCAGATCCCCTCCTCAGCAAGTCCCGCAGTGTCCAGCGACTGACGACTCCAGTTCTATATGTTAGAAGAAATAAATGATCAACGCTTAGCCAAGCAAGATGAACATCAACAATATTTAATCGCATTGAGAGTATCTATAATTATTATCATTGTCTTTTTAACTGTATCTATAGTTCACAGAAGTCAAAGTTGTTTCGATCATTGAACCTTTTCATTTCACTCTACACCGTATCTATAATTATCTTCCCTGCCTTCGCTTCACTCTACACCGTATCTATAATTATCTTCCCTGCATTCGCTTCACTCTACATCGTATCTATAATTATCTTCCCTGCATTCGCTTCACTCTACACCGTATCTATAATTATCTTCCCTGCATTCGCTTCACTCTACACCGTATCTATAATTATCTTCCCTGCCTTCGCTTCACTCTACACCGTATCTATAATTATCTTCCCTGCATTCGTTTCACTCTACACCGTATCTATAATTATCTTCCCTGCCTTCGCTTCACTCTACACTGTATCTATAATTATCTTCCCTGCCTTCGCTTCACTCTACACCGTATCTATAATTATCTTTCCTGCATTCGTTTCACTCTACACCGTATCTATAATTATCTTCCCTGCCTTCGCTTCACTCTACACCGTGTCTATAATTATCGTCCCTGGCTTCGCTTCACTCTACACCGTATCTATAATTATCTTCCCTGCATTCGCTTCACTCTACACCGTATCTATAATTATCTTCCCTGCATTCGCTTCACTCTACACCGTATCTATAATTATCTTCCCTGCATTCGCTTCACTCTACACCGTATCTATAATTATCTTCCCTGCATTCGTTTCACTCTACACCGTATCTATAATTATCTTCCCTGCATTCGCTTCACTCTACACCGTATCTATAATTATCTTCCCTGCATTCGTTTCACTCTTCACCGTATCTATAATTATCTTCCCTGCATTCGTTTCACTCTACACCGCATCTATAATTATCTTCCCTGCATTTGTTTCACTCTACACCGTATCTATAATTATCTTCCCTGCATTCGTTTCACTCTACACCGTATCTATAAGGGTCTTCCCTGCATTCGTTTCACTCTACGCCGTATTTATAATTATTTTCCCCGCATCTGTTTCACTCTACGCTGTATCTATAATTGTCTTCCCTGCATTCGTTTCACTCTACACCGTATCTATAATTGTCTTCCCTGCATTCGTTTCACTCTACACCGTATCTATAATTGTCTTCCCTGCATTCGTTTCACTCTACGCTGTATCTATAATTGTCTTCCCCGCATTCGTTTCACTCTACACCGTATCTATAATTGTCTTCCCTGCATTCGTTTCACTCTACACCGTATCTATAATTGTCTTCCCCGCATTCGTTTCACTCTACACCGTATCTATAATTGTCTTCCCCGCATCTGTTTCACTCTACACCGTATCTATAATTGTCTTCCCCGCATTCGTTTCACTCTACACCGTATCTATAATTATCTTCCCCGCATCTGTTTCACTCTACACTGTATCTATAATTGTCTTCCCCGCATTCGTTTCACTCTACACCGTATCTACATTGTCATCACATAACTTCTTCGCTCTAGCCATCTATGTTTTCACTTTCGTCACTGCTTTCTTCACTGTATCTTGTCAATTAATATTTTCTAACGACATTTGTCCTAACTTACATCACTCTCACTTCTTCCTTATTTACCAAATCTGTAATGTCGATTCTGTTTTCCTTATTTTTATCCAACTCTTGTCTGTTCCTGGTGACTCCACAAGCATATGTTTCTAATGTTTAACACCGTATGGTTGCTATAACTGTCATCTCTCATGTCAGTTCGCAAGCTACTCCGGGCCAGGTTAGAAAACACAGCAGAGCTTCTAACATTACCAGCAAGCCTTACAAACACACCCTTCTGTTTTCTTTATCTCAGGTCAATAACAGAAGCAAATTGTCCACACTCTACTGCCAGTGCAAGTTCTCACCCAAAAAAAAAAAAAAAACCGTCTTTTCTTCCTGTCCTGTTTTCCATAGAATTCAAGTTTAGTCAAGTGTCTGCCTCCGAAGTGAATTTTACTCACACAAGTGGTTTCAATCATTCTTGTTTCTTTCCTTACTTGTTCTTTTCTTTTTTCTTTGTTCTCTCTGACAATTTCGTTTTATCGGCTATGTATTATTTCACAAATACTAACGATATTTATGTCTGTTGGCCATTATTATCCCACTACATATCGGTATATTCTTTTAATGCAGGTTTTCATGTTTTTCTTTCTTCTTATGTCCACTACAACACAGAGGTGAAACATATTTTTGCATTTAACGGGAATCAAATATTGTAATTAGCCCGTCACTTTTCGTTTGCCCATTCATCATTGAGGCTGTTCCTCTTTGTATACTTTTCTTTGCTCACTCTTCATTGTAGATACTTTTGTAGTTAACATTGCGTCACAAGTTGGTGAGTGTTATACAACTTTACACAGATTCTAATAGTTTTGTTTGTTTCACAGTTTTCAAAAAAATTCAAATATTTTAAATGATCACAATCCTAACATAACCGGTAGGAAAAGGGGAATTGTTGAGGAACAAACATGAAACTTGCGTAATCATCTCTAATGGCATATTTAAAATTATATAACATGAAACGGTGACCAGAAAAAAATGAAACATTAATACGGCAATGAGTTAGTTAGTTAGTTAGTTAGTTAGTTCGTTCGTTAATTCGTTAGTTCGTTAGTTAGTTAGTTAGTTAGTTAGTTAATTAGTTAGTGTGTTAGTTAGTTAGTTGGTTAGTTAGTTATTTAGTTAGTTAGTTATTTAGTTAGTTAGTTAGTTCGTTCGTTAATTCGTTAGTTAGTTAGTTAGTTAGTTAATTAGTTAGTGTGTTAGTTAGTTAGTTGGTTAGTTAGTTATTTAGTTAGTTAGTTATTTAGTTAGTTAGTTAGTTAATTAGTTATTTAGTTAGTTAGTTATTTAGTTATTTAGTTAGTTATTTAGTTAGTTAATTAGTTAGTTAGTTATTGATTTAGTTATTTAGTTAGTTAGTTAGTTAGCTAGTTAGTTAGTTAGTTATTTAGTTAGTTAGTTATTTAGTTAGTTAGTTATTTAGTTAGTTAGTTAGTTATTTAGTTATTTAGTTACTTAGTTATTTAGTTAGTTAGTTATTTAGTTAGTTAGTTAGTTATTAGGTTAGTTAGTTATTTAGTTAGTTATTTATTTAGTTAGTTATTTAGTTAGTTAGTTAGTTAATTAGTTAGTTAGTTAGTTTTTTAGCTAGTTAGTTATTTAGTTAGTTAGTTATTTAGTTAGTTAGTTAGTTAGTTAGTTAGTTATTTAATTAGTTATTTAGTTAGTTAGTTATTTAGTTAGTTATTTAGTTAGTTAATTAGTTAGTTAGTTAGTTAATTAGTTAATTAGTTAGTTGGTTAGTTAGTTAGTTAGTTAGTTTAGTTAGTTAGTTAGTTAGTAAGTTAGTTAGTTAGTTAGTTAGTTATTTAGTTAGTTAGTTAGTTAGTTAGTTATTTAGTTTGTTATTTAGTTAGTTAGTTAGTTAGTTAGTTAGTTATTTAGTTAGTTAGTTATGTAGTTAGTTAGTTAGTTAGTTATTTAGTTAGTTAGTTAGTTAGTTAGTTAGTTAGTTAGTTAGTTAGTTAGTTTAGTTAGTTAGTTAGTTAGTTAGTTAGTTAGTTAGTTAGTTAGTTAGTTAGTTAGTTAGTTAGTTAGTTAGTTAGTTTAGTTAGTTAGTTAGTTGGTTGGTTGGTTAGTTAGTTAGTTAGTTTGTTAGTTAGTTAGTTAGTTAGTTAGTTAGTTAGTTAGTTAGTTAGTTAGTTAGTTAGTTAGTTAGTTATAGTTAGTTAGTTAGTTAGTTATAGTTTGTTAGTTAGTTAGTTAGTTAGTTAGTTAGTTAGTTAGTTAGTTAGTTAGTTAGTTAGTTAGTTAGTTAGTTATAGTTAGTTAGTTAGTTAGTTAGTTATAGTTTGTTAGTTAGTTAGTTAGTTAGTTAGTTAGTTAGTTAGTTAGTTAGTTAGTTAGTTAGTTAGTTAGTTAGTTAGTTAGTTAGTTAGTTAGTTAGTTAGTTAGTTAGTTAGTTAGTTAGTTAGTTAGTTAGTTAGTTAGTTAGTTAGTTAGTTAGTTAGTTAGTTAGTTAGTTAGTTAGTTAGTTAGTTAGTTAGTTAGTTAGTTAGTTAGTTAGTTAGTTAGTTAGTTAGTTAGTTAGTTAGTTAGTTAGTTAGTTAGTTAGTTAGTTAGTTAGTTAGTTAGTTAGTTAGTTAGTTACTTTAGTTAGTTAGACGTCGGAGTATCCTCATCGTACATCGAACAATTGGTCATAAGCGATGAGAACTCCTCCCCATCAAATTCCGAATCCCGCAGTGTGAAACGATAAACTGATTCACAAGTCCCACCCCCTCCTCCCCATCAAATCCCGAATCCCGCAGTGTGAAACGATAAACTGATTCACAAGTCCCACCCCCTCCTCCCCATCAAATCCCGAATCCCGCAGTGTGAAACGATAAACTGATTCACAAGTCCCACCCCCCCTCCCCTCCCCACATACTATTCTTCTAGCTCCCCTGGATTTAGACACCATCTCGTTTGACTAACATGAAGACCAGGGAGGAGTCGCTCCAGGGCTGCCAGGAACAGAACACTTTTCAAAAGGAACGAAGACAGAAACTGCAGCCAGTTTGAAACTGTATACTTTCACGATTCGAATCAATATCCCGACATTCGTTTAGTGACATTTGCTGTAGAACATACGAATATTATTGATTCCATAAATGAACTACACGCCCTTAGCAAATGCCTAAACATATATCAGATATTTCTACAAGCGGTTGCATATTAAGTAACAATTTATTCTTCTTTTACTTCGCTCAGTTTCATATGCACGACAGACTACATCGATGAATCAGGTCAATGGATTTTGTTCTTATCAGGAGGTAAATAATCTGTCTCTGAATTCGGTTCTTTGTTTTCTAATAATTCACAAGTTTCAATGACATATTCTCCAATTTGGTGTCTAGCTCACGAAAGAGACAGGGTGGCCGATGTTTTGTGTAATGTGCAAGTAACAATGAGAGGGAGGGAGACGAGTAGACTGGACCTGTTGTTTGTGTGGCTCCATGTTTGATTACTCGGGTCAAGGATTTTTTTTTTCTTGTTGGTTAAATAAAAACAGACATCCTTTCGGTATTGTGACCTGCCTCTTGTGTTCTCTAACATAAATATACACCAGTCAGACACAAGAGACATCATTTCGGTATTGTGGCCTGCCTCTTGTGTTCTCTAACATAAATATACACCAGTCAGACACAAGAGACATCATTTCGGTATTGTGACCTGCCTCTTGTGTTCTCCAACATAAATATACACCATTCAGACACAAGAGACATCATTTCGGTATTGTGACCTGCCTCTTGTGTTCTCCAACATAAATATACACCAGTCAGACACAAGAGACATCATTTCGGTATTGTGGCGTGCCTCTTGTGTTCTCCAACATAAATATACACCAGACACAAGAGACATCATTTCGGTATTGTGGCGTGCCTCTTGTGTTCTCCAACATAAATATACACCAGACACAAGAGACATCATTTCGGTATTGTGGCGTGCCTCTTGTGTTCTCCAACATAAATATACACCAGTCAGACACAAGAGACATCATTTCGGTATTGTGGCGTGCCTCTTGTGTTCTCCAACATAAATATACACCAGACACAAGAGACATCATTTCGGTATTGTGGCCTGCCTCTTGTGTTCTCCAACATAAATATACACCAGACACAAGAGACATCATTTCGGTATTGTGGCCTGCCTCTTGTGTTCTCCAACATAAATATACACCAGACACAAGAGACATCATTTCGGTATTGTGGCCTGCCTCTTGTGTTCTCCAACATAAATATACACCAGTCACAAGAGACATCATTTCGGTATTGTGGCCTGCCTCTTGTGTTCTCCAACATAAATATACACCAGACACAAGAGACGTTAAAAAATTAGACTTAGCCCTTTTCAAAAACAAGAATTCTTTTTCTTCCAAATCGACATCTCTAACGCCCATCGTTACAAGGATAGCGCAAAGACATCTATACATTGACAAAGGCCTACGAGCTGACAGGAAATTTCCGGATAACCTCCATGTAGTGTGACTTTTAAAGCTTGGCGAGCAGTGGTGGTTGTAGGCAGAGTGACGTCAGCCGTCTATAGATCCTATAGATAGTTCCTATAGATCCTATAGATAATCCCTATAGATCCTATAGATAGTCCCTATAGATCCTATAGATAGTTCCTATAGATCCTATAGATAATCCCTATAGATCCTATAGATAGTCCCTATCTATAAAATCATGAAAAGTTTAAAGTGTAAGTTCATCGCTATGCAAAAGGTAACTGTGTTATTGTACATACACTTTGGCAAGGAATATAAAAGGGGTCGGTTATATTACGATATTTAAAAAAACCAGAAAACAGAACACGGGCAGCTCTAAATATAGATAGAAAGTCTTTCAATCGATGGATAGGACAGCACTTTGACTCTGCAGAGGCGACGGTCAAGCAAAGAAGAAAAATGAAAGTTGATGATTTTGACAAAAATGTTATTAGACGTGAAATTTTGAAAATGTTTGAATCGAATCATCTTGTTACACTGCGCAAACTTAAAGTTCGACTGCTATTAGAATGTGATATTGGAATCTCAAAAACGACTCTTTGGAAGATCGTAAGAGGCGTTGGTTTCACTTTTCGAAAATCTGCTAGTGGTAGAAATATTGTTTGTGAAAAATCACACTTAATAGCTGCCCGAATCAAATACCTGAGGCAGATCCGTGAGCGACAAATGGAAAGGCTACGATGTAGTATATTTGGGTGAAACGTGGGTCAATGCTCATCATACATATGAGAAAGAATGGCAATCAGTTAATTCTATCTTTCAATGCAGATCAGTGTATAGATAAAAAGTTCCACTGTTTTGAACTTCCCCGGTGAAGCGGAGTACATGCATGTGATCTGAAATCCTCTACAGTGTACGTGATAGTGTGTTCTGTGTTGATTGCAATTCAATATACGTCATCGTTGGAATACCGGTCAATATGACGGTTAGGCGGCAGGAACTTTTAATTGCTGTGTCTGAAAAGTGTTCCTTGTTGCAGTTTCCTCATATTCCAAGTCCGGCTTGCTGCAGGAGCTACTGAGTTTAGTGCTCTGTGCACACCGTGAGCTGTGTGTATCATCTGTGTTGATCATGTTTCGATATTCCAATGGTTTACGATGAATGCTGATATCGTATGACAGGGAACAGTTGGCTGTGTTCACTTTCTGTGCAGTTTCGCCTTATGTCTTTTGGCGTGTGCTGAGACGGCTATGATGGGGACTACAGCTACCTTTCTTTGTTTTGGAGATGAGTTAGTAATTCGGATGATTCCACTGGCACGGACGGTTGAGCAATTATGGATTTTGATTCGTTTGCAGTGATACCGGGGCCTTCCATAACCATAACCATAACCATAACCATAACACAACTTATTTTTCAATCAAAGTCTACAGACAATAGGGACTACCACACTGAAATGAATGGACGAATTTTCAGAGACTGGATAGAAAACACTATACTCCCCATTCTGAATAGACCTTCATGTCTTGTAATGGACAATGCATCCTATCATAATGTGGTAGCACTGGAGGACAAAGTTCCTAATTCGTCCAGCGCAAAAGTTCAAATCATCAAATGGCTTAGAAAAGAACATGTTTTCTTTCCAAACACCCATTTAAAACCAGAGTTGTTGCAACTTGTTAGACAAACTAAGAAGACAAAGTTATATCAAATTGATAAAATAATTGCGAAGTAGGTCACACATCTCTTCGCCTCCCACCTTATCATTCTCACCTCAACCCAATAGAACTTGTGTGGGCTAAAGTCAAAGGGCAAGTTGCTGCGCAGAACACGACGTTTAAAATGTGTGATGTTAAAGAATTGACGCGTGATGCCCTCTCAACGACAGACATTGAAAACTTGAGAAAATGTGACGACCATGTGCTCAGAGAAGAGGAACAATACTGGTAGCGAGATGGATTAATGTTTGTCCAACCGATAACAGTTGTTAACCTCTTAGAGACTTCTGACTCGAAATGACATATGTATGACAAATGCACAATTTTGTTGATGACACTCTTACTATTTGCTGACTATGTGTGTTTGATGTTCTGGTTGTTCCATGCCTGCTATTTGGTGACTATGTTTGTTTGATACTTTGGTCAAAGGTTACCTATCTCTATGACGAAAATATAAAATCAAATGAAAAGTGTGCCCTTTTCAAAGCGATACGGATGCGCCTTTCACTTGCAATGTTAGAAAATACATTTCATTTACAGCAAAATCTCATGTTTAGAGCACACGGTTTAATATTTTCCTTAAATTAATATAACAAAAAAACGATTAGTGCAAAATCCAGACTACCTTTGTACTTAAATGCTATAAAATCCTAAGGTCGGTGAAAAAAAATATGATTTCATGAAAACGAATGACAGAAATTCATCAAACTGTTTCCGAGATAATTGATCCACACGAATTTCTGAACGAACTATAGTCATTTATTGAGAAGCTAGGTAGATCAGGACAATTTGAAAACCGGTCGATTATAGTTGGCCCAGTTGAGTTCATCTCAGACATCCAATAATTGTTACACACAGCATGTGGCGGCGACAGAAACCAAATATGTACAGAATGATTGGGTTTTTGTTATCTGTAGAAATATGTTTCGAAAGTGGGAGTTATTGAAGCAATTAATGAATATCAAATATAATTTAACAGTTGATAAACACGAAAATCATTGGTGGTGAAATGTATACAAGAATATAATGTTTATATTACGTAATAAGGTTTTTTATGTTTTTATGGAACTTTTAAAATGAAATAAAGGATTTAGCCTCAATAGCAAGAAGACAGAAGTAATGGTAGCAACAAAGAAAAAGGCATACCCAATAAAGAAATGTGAAACAAAATCAAAACAAGTAAATGAATTTAAATATCTGGCAACAATGTTAAACTCAGATGGTAGATGTACAACAGAAGTGATATGCAGAATAGCTCAGGTAAAAGGTAAATCCATTTTTGACAATAGAAACAAAAAAAAGAGTTCTTAAATGTTATACAGACCCAATCTTAACATATGGATGTGAATCATAGACAATATAACAACAAACAAGAAGAAAATCATTGGAGGCTGCAGAAATGTAGTTTTACAGAAGAACGTTGACAATACCATGGACAGCTAAGAAGAGTAATGAAAACGTTCTGAAAGAGACCAAAGCAAAAAGAGAGCTAATTTCCAATATTAGGAAGAAGCAATCACCATTTATTGGTCATGTAATGAGAAGGAAACAGCAGAATATTTTTTGACAACTGGAAACATTTAGGGACGAAGAGATAGAGGGAAGCAAAGAGAAAAGATATCAGACAGCTTAAGAGAATGGCTTGGCAGAAGTTCAACAATAAAAATGATAAATAACTGTCGAGATCGAAAGTTGTGGAGAGACAAGATCTCATATGCCAGCAGCCATGGTACTTGATGATGATAAGTCCTAAAGTGCATGTGGATAAGACAGGCCATACTACAATATAAAGTACAGCCAATAATCGTGACATTGTAATGCATGATGTGTAGTACTGTAAAATCTAACGTTTCTTGCACACTATTTGTTTTTCTACACAATTTGTGTAATAAAATCCTCGTTTTAGCAAAATCCGCGTTGCCTTATGGGCTTAATATTTACATTCTCTTAACGTCCAGGAAAAACCTAAGACCGCAAGTCAAAAATGACGACATTATGCCAAGTTGTTTATGAGAAAATCGAAGTTGAGTTTGTGCTTCAATTAGTGAACGGACCACCGGTCGACGGTGGATTCGAAACATGACGATGCCAGGACATGAAGAATAGTCGCATTGAGTGTTTAACAAATACATAGACTACTAGTAGACACTTCCATTAGTCTGTTACTTATACAGAAAATACATAGACTACTAGTAGACACTTCCATTAGTCTGTTACTTATACAGAAAATACATAGACTACTAGTACACACTTCCATTAGTCTGTTACTTTTACAGAAAATACATAGACTACTAGTACACACTTCCATTAGTCTGTTACTTATACAGAAAATACATAGACTACTAGTACACACTTCCATTAGTCTGTTACTTTTACAGAAAATACATAGACTACTAGTACACACTTCCATTAGTCTGTTACTTATACAGAAAATACATAGACTACTAGTACACACTTCCATTAGTCTGTTACTTATACAGAAAATACATAGACTACTAGTACACACTTCCATTAGTCTGTTACTTATACAGAAAATACATAGACTACTAGTACACACTTCCATTAGTCTGTTACTTTTACAGAAAATACATAGACTACTAGTACACACTTCCATTAGTCTGTTACTTATACAGAAAATACATAGACTACTAGTACACACTTCCATTAGTCTGTTACTTATACAGAAAATACATAGACTACTAGTATACACTTACATTAGTCTGTTACTTATACAGAAAATACATAGACTACTAGTACACACTTACATTAGTCTGTTACTTATACAGAAAATACATAGACTACTAGTATACACTTACATTAGTCTGTTACTTATACAGAAAATACATAGACTACTAGTATACACTTACATTAGTCTGTTACTTATACAGAAAATACATAGACTACTAGTATACACTTACATTAGTCTGTTACTTATACAGAAAATACATAGACTACTAGTACACACTTCCATTAGTCTGTTACTTTTACAGAAAATACATAGACTACTAGTACACACTTCCATTAGTCTGTTACTTATACAGAAAATACATAGACTACTAGTACACACTTCCATTAGTCTGTTACTTTTACAGAAAATACATAGACTACTAGTACACACTTCCATTAGTCTGTTACTTATACAGAAAATACATAGACTACTAGTGCACACTTCCATTAGTCTGTTACTTATACAGAAAATACATAGACTACTAGTACACACTTCCATTAGTCTGTTACTTATACAGAAAATACATAGACTACTAGTACACACTTCCATTAGTCTGTTACTTTTACAGAAAATACATAGACTACTAATACACACTTCCATTAGTCTGTTACTTTTACAGAAAATACATAGACTACTAGTACACACTTACATTAGTCTGTTACTTATACAGAAAATACATAGATTACTAGTATACACTTACATTAGTCTGTTACTTATACAGAAAATACATAGACTACTAGTACACACTTACATTAGTCTGTTACTTATACAGAAAATACATAGACTACTAGTACACACTTACATTAGTCTGTTACTTATACAGAAAATACATAGACTACTAGTATACACTTACATTAGTCTGTTACTTATACAGAAAATACATAGACTACTAGTATACACTTACATTAGTCTGTTACTTATACAGAAAATACATAGACTACTAGTATACACTTACATTAGTCTGTTACTTATACAGAAAATACATAGACTACTAGTACACACTTACATTAGTCTGTTACTTATACAGAAAATACATAGACTACTAGTACACACTTACATTAGTCTGTTACTTATACAGAAAATACATAGACTACTAGTATACACTTACATTAGTCTGTTACTTTTACAGAAAATACATAGACTACTAGTACACACTTCCATTAGTCTGTTACTTATACAGAAAATACATAGACTACTAGTACACACTTCCATTAGTCTGTTACTTATACAGAAAATACATAGACTACTAGTACACACTTCCATTAGTCTGTTACTTTTACAGAAAATACATAGACTACTAGTACACACTTCCATTAGTCTGTTACTTATACAGAAAATACATAGACTACTAGTACACACTTCCATTAGTCTGTTACTTATACAGAAAATACATAGACTACTAGTACACACTTCCATTAGTCTGTAACTTATACAGAAAATACATAGACTACTAGTACACACTTCCATTAGTCTGTTACTTTTACAGAAAATACATAGACTACTAATACACACTTCCATTAGTCTGTTACTTTTACAGAAAATACATAGACTACTAGTACACACTTACATTAGTCTGTTACTTATACAGAAAATACATAGACTACTAGTATACACTTACATTAGTCTGTTACTTATACAGAAAATACATAGACTACTAGTACACACTTACATTAGTCTGTTACTTATACAGAAAATACATAGACTACTAGTACACACTTACATTAGTCTGTTACTTATACAGAAAATACATAGACTACTAGTATACACTTACATTAGTCTGTTACTTATACACAAAATACATAGACTACTAGTATACACTTACATTAGTCTGTTACTTATACAGAAAATACATAGACTACTATTATACACTTACATTAGTCTGTTACTTATACAGAAAATACATAGACTACTAGTATACACTTACATTAGTCTGTTACTTATACAGAAAATACATAGACTACTAGTACACACTTACATTAGTCTGTTACTTATACAGAAAATACATAGACTACTAGTACACACTTACATTAGTCTGTTACTTATACAGAAAATACATAGACTACTAGTACACACTTACATTAGTCTGTTACTTATACAGAAAATACATAGACTACTAGTACACACTTACATTAGTCTGTTACTTATACAGAAAATTCACTCGTCGATCCCTTTTCCTTGCAGCAAAATAGACTTCCCTTCGTTATCCCGACAAATAGCCATTTGTATTATTTATTGTACCACTTAGCTTTAAATGCTCTTGTTGAAATATAATTCTTCTTTCAACGTCATTTCGTCGCGAAAAGAGGATATCCAATTTTTAAAAATAACAATATCATTTAGAGTCATCTGTCACATCTTTTCTAAGGTTCTTTCTAGCAACTCACATTTTCTTTCCATACGGCCACTTGAACTTTTAGGTTGACCTCTAACCTGATAATTTGCATCAAAAGATAACAGAAATTTACGCTGTGTAAAACGGTTCCTTCAATTATTGCCATGAATTATCACAAGAGCGAGAAAATACAACCATGATCTTACTGAGCTCATAAATGACAAAGACAGACAGCCAATATCAAATAACAAACATATGCAGCAGGAATGGACATAATATTTTGAAGACCTGTTAAACATGACACAAACTACCAATTAGACAACAAAAACCATGCGAGAATGCACAAATACTGAACCCAACATCATGAAAGAAGAAATCGAAGAAGTAACCAAATATGCACCAAAAAATAAAGCACCGGGGATAGATAACATACCAATAGAAATAATAGCAGCAGCTGGAAAAAAACAGGAGTGACATGGCTACACAGAATATTTAATGCAGCATGGCACCAACAAAAAGACCCAGAAGACTGGCAACAGGCAATCATCGTACCAATATGGAAAAAGAAAGGTAACAAAAGAGACTGCAATCAAATTAGAGGTATATCTCTTCTCAGCCACGTAGGTAAACTCTAGGCCAAAAATGTCGGGAAAAAGGCTGAGACCAATAATAGAACTACAGTTAAGTGATTCTCAAATGGGGTTCCGAAAAAATGGAGGATGTACTGACGCTCTATTCATCTTAAACAGCTAGCAGAAAAAATGGCAGGACGCAATACAAATGTGTACATAGCTTTCATTGACCAGGAAAAATCATTCGACCGAGTAAATAGAGAACAACTGTGGGAGATACTAACAACATACAGAGTAAGCCAACATCTAACCAACCTAATTAAAAGCCTCTACGTCAACAGCAGCTACACAGTCAGAACAGCAGCAGAATACACGGACCACTTTGAAGTTAGATCAGGTGTAAGACAGTGGTGCATACTATCCCCCTACTGGTTATTACATACATGGACAATATATGCAAGTTAGCCAACCCTGTAGAGACAGAGAAAAACGAGCTTTTATTTGCAGACGATCAGGCACTAATACATGGAAAAATAGAAGACCTACAAGAACACTTAAATAAACTCAACAGCAATCCACAACATACAACACAAAAATCAAAATCAACAAAACAGAAGTTATAAATATCGCCAAAAATAAATAGAAAATTTCAGGACAAAGTCACAAACGTGGAATTATGGAAATGTACCGGTCAAATACCAGTGGATAAAGAAATACAGCGAAGACGATGGCGATGGATAGGACACACACTACGGAAACCAACTGAGAGTATTACACAACAGGCCCTTTTTTGGAATCCCCAGGGGAAAAGACAAAGAGGAAGACCAAGGAATTCTTGGAGAAGACAGATTGAAGCAGAGATGAAGATGATGGGGAAGACATGGAATGATCTTAAAAGAATTGCAAAAAACAGAACGACTTGGAAAGTGTTTGTTGAAGACCTATGCTCCACTGGGAGCTAAAAGGTAGAAGAAGAAGAAGAATCCACAACATACAACACAAAAATCAAAATCAACAAAACAGAAGTTATAAATATCGCCAAAAATAAATAGAAAATTAGCATAACTATAGAAGGCAGGCAACTAAAACAAGTAGAGTAATTCAAATACCTAGGAATTTTAGTGACAAACGACAATTCACAAACAGCAGAGATAGACTCTAGATGCCACAAAGCATGTTAAATATCTTGACAGCTATCACCACTATTGTCCAACAAGGAAACAACTCTAGAGGCTAAACGGGCACTCTACAATACAATCTACAACCCAACGTTGTGCTACCAATGCCAGTCCTGGACCCTAGATACAAGAACAATAAGAAAATAACATCTACTGAGATGATATATGTTAGACGAATGACAGGAAACATCCTGAGAGATAAGATCAGACATGAAGAACTGAGAAAAAAGCTAGGAATAGCCCCCGCCATAGAATATATAAAGAAACAACAAATACATGTTTTGGCCACGTGACAAGGCAGAGGTGATCAGAACACAACACAACGAGCCCTCAATAAACGTTGCGATAACACCAGACCCAAGCGTCAATCATGAAAAATATGGATGGATGGAATATTTGAAGCACTAGGAAACATAACAACAGCAGAAGCGAACAGAAGAGCAAAAAACCGCAAAATATATCTTCCCTCGACGCTGAAGGACAAATGAGGAAGGAAAGAAGATTATCACAATCATAATGACGTCATAATATTTTATTTATTTGTATTGTAAATTATGAAAAACACATGGTTTTGCTGCATTCCTTAGCTTTACGTTTTCTATATAAAAACGTAGCGCGGTGATCTAACGTAGCGCAGTGATCTAACGTAGCGCAGTGATCTAACGTAGCGCAGTGATCTAACGTAGCGCAGTGATCTAACGTAGCGATTTGCATTGTTTCCCTCCTGGCATGCCTAAACTTGTACACGTTACGATAAAAAGAAAGTAAGCCATTTTATTAGTTTGCATCATCATTGCCATAGCAACGGGGACGCAACTTCTGAAATAGCCTACCTATAGTTTTCATACACATTGCACGGTCGATAGATGCCTATGTACGGTTGAAGTAGGTTAACATTTCAGCTTATCTAACAGTACAGTACAGTACCCTCGTCACGGCAAGTGGCGTATAGGGAATATGGTGTTAATGACCATATATTTTACAGACCTTCAGCACATGATTGTTGGGGTAATGTGGTCGGTATTACGCCCGTGCCGCTTTACTTTCCCAGAAAAAAATCCGGAACCCATTAAAGGCTGGGTGAACCCGGAAGCCGTCGCTTGGGATCGAACACTACCTCTTGTCCTTTGTAGTCCAGTTCACTAAACGTGCCTAAATACTTGAACTATTATATTACGGCTGGTTGGATACGGCGACTGCTTGTGCACAGACATTTAAATCTAACTCATGGAGCTACAATATATTTGTGTTAGGTGGTATTCTGCTAAAATATAAGAGATGTCATGGTCTCCGTTGCCTCCTGTGAGTATCTGAACAAACTATAGGTAATGATACGATTAATTTAAGTCTCACAAAACTTGAGGCTCAAGTTAGTGGTAACTAGCCAAGCTAAAGCGTGTTAACTGTTTAACGGAAGTGCCACCATACGTCCAGACATCAATGGCAGCGTGAGGTCTGTACTCAGAATATTAACATGTTTTTGCCGGCACCTGCAACAATTGATTTGGCAGCCTGTGATTCTCTTCCCATCACATCAACGCACCAACAACTGTTTCGTGTATGTCTAGATCCAGAAGGCTATTTACAGTACATTTGATGATAGAGATGACAGTACATTTAGCGATAGAGATGACAGTACATTTGACGATAGAGATGACAGTACATTTGACGATAGAGATGATAGTACATTTGACGATAGAGATGACAGTACATTTGACGGTATAGATGGCAGTACATTTGACGATAGAGATGACAGTACATTTGACGGTATAGATGGCAGTACATTTGACGATAGAGATGACAGTACATTTGACGGTATAGATGGCAGTACATTTGACGATAGAGATGACAGTACATTTGACGGTATAGATGGCAGTACATTTGACGATAGAGATGACAGTACATTTGACGATATAGATGACAGGCGTACGTCAAACGCGAGGAAAATGAAAAGCTGGTTGAACTAAATGTTTAAAAAGAAACCACATGATCAGTTCGACTGTCATGTGACAGTCACTGGTTTTCTCTCTGCTAAGTCTGTTAGTGATCTCTGCAAAATATTTTAGCACAAAAGATGAGCGCATGACAGCAAGCCATCTTTTTGCTACCAGACTCTGAAGAGAGAACCCGACTTCTAACTGCAGACTTCAGAAAATGATCTTCCTGGGGCGAAAAAAGGTCAATTGAGGGGGAAAAGTGGGGGGGGGGGCCTGTAACCCGACTTTAAGTATAACACGACTTCTCCCTCTAGCACCATCAAGAGACCTTAAATTATCTAGTTCAAGCAACATGAAGTGAGCTTAAATTATATATTTCTAGCACCATGAAGTGAGCTTAAATACTTAAATTATCTATTTCTAGCACCATGAAGTGAGCTTAAATTATTTATTTCTAGCACCAAGAAGTGAGTTTAAACTTTTCATTTCTAGCACCATGAAGTGAGCTTAAATTATTTATTTCTAGCACCAAGAAGTGAGTTTACACTTTTCATTTCTAGCACCATGAAGTGAGCTTAAATAATCTATTTCTAGCACCATGAAGTGAGCTTAAATGATCTAGTTCAAGCACAATGAAGTGAGCTTAAATTATCTAGTTCAAGCACCATGAAGTGAGTTTAAATTATCTATTTCTAGCACCAAGAAGTGAGTTTACACTTTTCATTTCTAGCACCATGAAGTGAGCTTAAATTATCTAGTTCAAGCACCATGAAGTGAGCTTAAATTATCTATCTCTAGCACCATGAAGTGAGCTTAAATTATCTAGTTCAAGCAACATGAAGTGAGCTTAAATTATAATCTATCTCTATCACCACAAAGTGAGCTTAAATTATCTATCTCTAGCACCATGAAGTGAGCTTAAATTATCGATCTCTAGCACCAAGAAGTGAGCTTAAATTAACTATCTCTAGCACCATGAAGTGAGCTTAAATTATCTATCTCTAGCACCATGAAGTGAGCTTAAATTATCTATTTCTAGCACCATGAAGTGAGCTTAAATTATCGATTTCTAGCACCATGAAGTGAGCTTAAATTTTCTATCTCTAGCACCATGAAGTGAACTTAAATTATAATCTATCTCTATCACCACAAAGTGAGCTTAAATTATCTATCTCTAGCACCATGAAGTGAGCTTAAATTATCGATCTCTAGCACCAAGAAGTGAGCTTAAATTAACTATCTCTAGCACCATGAAGTGAGCTTAAATTATCTATCTCTAGCACCAAGAAGTGAGCTTAAATTAACTATCTCTAGCACCATGAAGTGAGCTTAAATTATCTATTTCTAGCACCATGAAGTGAGCTTAAATTATCTATTTCTAGCACCATGAAGTGAGCTTAAATTATCTATTTCTAGCACCATGAAGTGAGCTTAAATTATCTATTTCTAGCACCATGAAGTGAGCTTAAATTATCTATCTCTAGCACCATGAAGTGAGCTTAAATTATCTATCTCTAGCACCATGAAGTGAGCTTAAATTATATGTCTCTAACACCATGAAGTGAGCTTAAATTATCTATTTCTAGCACCATGAAGTGAGCTTAAATTATCTATCTCTAGCACCATGAAGTGAGCTTAAATTATCTATCTCTAGCACCATGAAGTGAGCTTAAATTATCTATCTCTAGCACCATGAAGTGAGCTTAAATTATCTGTCTCTAGCACCATGAAGTGAGCTTAAATTATCTATTTCTAGCACCATGAAGTGAGCTTAAATTATCTATCTCTAGCACCATGAAGTGAGCTTAAATTATCTATTTCTAGCACCATGAAGAGAGCTTAAATTATCTATCTCTAGCACCATGAAGTGAGCTTAAATTATCTATCTTTAGCACCATGAAGTGAGCTTAAATTATCTATTTCTAGCACCATGAAGTGAGTTTTGCAGCGCCTACTTCTATCACTTTGGCTGATGTCATCAGCACCTACTTCTATCACTTTGGCTGATGTCATCAGCACCTACTTCTATCACTTTGGCTGATGTCATCAGCACCTACTTCTATTACTTTGGCTGACGTCATCAGCACCTACTTCTATCACTTTGGCTGATGTCATCAGCGCCTACTTCTATCACTTTGGCTGACGTCATCAGCACCTACTTCTATCACTTTGGCTGACGTCATCAGCACCTACTTCTATCACTTTGGCTGACGTCATCAGCACCTACTTCTATCACTTTGGCTGATGTCATCAGCACCTACTTCTATCACTTTGGCTGATGTCATCAGCACCTACTTCTATCACTTTGGCTGATGTCATCAGCGGCTACTTCTATCACTTTGGCTGATGTCATCAGCACCTACTTCTATCACTTTGGCTGATGTCATCAGCGGCTACTTCTATCACTTTGGCTGATGTCATCAGCACCTACTTCTATCACTTTGGCTGATGTCATCAGCGGCTACTTCTATCACTTTGGCTGACGTCATCAGCACCTACTTCTATCACTTTGGCTGATGTCATCAGCGCCTACTTCTATCACTTTGGCTGACGTCATCAGCACCTACTTCTATCACTTTGGCTGACGTCATCAGCACCTACTTCTATCACTTTGGCTGACGTCATCAGCACCTACTTCTATCACTTTGGCTGATGTCATCAGCGGCTACTTCTATCACTTTGGCTGATGTCATCAGCACCTACTTCTATCACTTTGGCTGATGTCATCAGCGGCTACTTCTATCACTTTGGCTGATGTCATCAGCACCTACTTCTATCACTTTGGCTGATGTCATCAGCGGCTACTTCTATCACTTTGGCTGATGTCATCAGCACCTACTTCTATCACTTTGGCTGATGTCATCAGCACCTACTTCTATCACTTTGTAGTTTGTGCAGCGCTCTCCATTAATAACATCTTGTGTTGAGAGATTCTCACTGGAAGCAGCAATCCCCTACAAGAGGGAGAGTGATAAGGAAACACTAGAATTGTTCCACTTCTTGTTACTTTTAAGTTCAAAGTGTTATTTCCTTTCGTTCAGGGTAGCATCTCTAGTAAACAACAGGGAGGTGAGTGTACAAAAGATATATGTTTGTGGCAATGGTAATCTTTATTTATGTTCTCCCTTGGTCAAACATTGAATGATGAAATTTGGCATAAGTACATAGAAATATCTTCTTCTTTCCTTCCTCGTGTGCCTTTCAGCATCGAGGAGATATAAAATGTGGTCTTTTGCTCTTCTGTTGATTTCCGCTGCTACGTTTTCTAGCGTTTCTGATATTCTATTAATCCATCCTTTTCGTGGTCAACCCTTTGATCTGGTGTTCTCCCAACGTTTATTAAAGACTCGTGCTGTGATTTAACCTTTCTGTCTTATCACGTGGTCAAACCAACTTAGCTGTTGTTTCTTTATGTGTTCTGTGACTGGAATTATTCCTAGTATTTTTCTCAGTTCTTCATTTCTGATCTTATCTCTCAGGCTATTTCCTGTCATTCGTCCAACACATTTCACCTCGGTTGTGGTTATTTTTTTCTGATTGTTCGTGAGTCTATGGTCCTGGTCTGGCTCTGGTGGCACAACGTTGGGATGAAGATTGTATTGTAGCGTGCCCGTTTTATCTCTAGAGTTTTGCTTCTCCTTGTTGGATATTAATGACGACAGTTGATTTGACAAGCCTTGTTGCATCTTGAGTCTATTTCTGCTGCTTATATATAACAAAAATAGGCATAAGTATATAAACACACACACACACATACATTTTATATATATATATATTTTAATATAATATAATATAATGTAATATATATATACGCATTTTAACGGAAAGCTTCTATGATACAGACTTGGATGGCATAGAGGTGTTCCGTGAAATAATGGACTGCCGAATGTTACTCAAGACAAGGGCTGATGTTAAGCTGTCGTTACCTGAGGACCTGCTTCGCTTCATTGTGCAGTATGGGGATGATGTATTTCTAAACCTGAGAGTTTTGTCTTCAGATCTTACTGACTGCTGTAACATCCATTGCCAGCTGTATAAGATCTTTTAGTTCAAACTGATCCTGTCCTACCTGAGATCCTCGGACATGAAAGCTTGTCACCCTTCGCTGAGTGTGGAGCAGGGGATTAATGGCAGCACAGATTTCGAGGAACTAATCGATACATTCGCAGCAGCAGAGGCAAGGTGAATTTGAATTAAGGTTATGATATCTAAAGTCATGTTTTAAGTTTTCGCAATGTTGTTTTTGACTAATATTTTAGTAGAGAATAATTCCGCACTTGGAGCCGCAATAGCTCAGCGGTTAGTGAACTGGACTACAAAGGACAAGGGGTAGGGTTCGATCCCAACCGACGGCTTCCGGGTTCACCCAGCCTTAAATGGGTACCGGATTTTTCTGGGAAATTAAAGCAGCACGGGCGTAGTACCGACCACATTACCCCAAAAATCATATGCTGAAGGTCTGTAAAATATAGGGTCACTAACACCATATTTCCCTATACGCCACTTGGCGTGACGGGGGTACTTTACTTTTTTTTTTACTAATTCCACACTGATTTTTTATATACTTTCTTGTTTCTTGATTCTGTTCTCTGCTTTTCAATTATATCTTCAAAATACCATTGTTTCATTCATTACTTTTACCCATTTCACCCATATTCATACCCTAAAAATACGACACGAACTGCAGGTTTCAATGTTCTAAAACTAAAATTACTTTCGTGAAAGCATGACTGCCCCCCTTATAGCTAACACCTTGGTACAGGGGGGCTGGAGGGGGCCCGAAAACTGTGTCCCCGGGCGCTTAAATCCCTAGCTACTCCTCTGTTGTTGTTGAGCAGATTTTTGGTCAATAGTTGGATGAGTTGGAAAATATCTGCAATTACTGGTCATTTATTGCAGATTGTGTAAGAGTACATGATTGATATAGTGAAACATTTGGTTCAGGCAGTGGGGGTTATCTGTTCATATTTTGATTGAAGGGGGTTCAGGCAGTATGAGTTATCTGTTCATATTTTGATTGAAGGGGGTTCAGGCAGTATGAGTTATCTGTTCATATTTTGATTGAAGGGGGTTCAGGCAGTATGAGTTATCTGTTCATATTTTGATTGAAGGGGGTTCAGGCAGTGGGGGTTATCTGTTCATATTTTGATTGAAGGGGGTTCAGGCAGTATGAGTTATCTGTTCATATTTTGATTGAAGGGGGTTCAGGCAGTGGGGGTTATCTGTTCATATTTTGATTGAAGGGGGTTCAGGCAGTGGGGGTTATCTGTTCATATTTTGATTGAAGGGGGTTCAGGCAGTATGAGTTATCTGTTCATATTTTGATTGAAGGGGGTTCAGGCAGTATGAGTTATCTGTTCATATTTTGATTGAAGGGGGTTCAGGCAGTATGAGTTATCTGTTCATATTTTGATTGAAGGGGTTCAGGCAGTATGAGTTATCTGTTCATATTTTGATTGAAGGGGGTTCAGGCAGTAGGGGTTATCTGTTCATATTTTGATTGAAGGGGGTTCAGGCAGTAGGGGTTATCTGTTCATATTTTGATTGAAGGGGGTTCAGGCAGTGGGGGTTATCTGTTCATATTTTGATTGAAGGGGGTTCAGGCAGTATGAGTTATCTGTTCATATTTTGATTGAAGGGGGTTCAGGCAGTGGGGGTTATCTGTTCATATTTTGATTGAAGGGGGTTCAGGCAGTGGGGGTTATCTGTTCATATTTTGATTGAAGGGGGTTCAGGCAGTATGAGTTATCTGTTCATATTTTGATTGAAGGGGGTTCAGGCAGTATGAGTTATCTGTTCATATTTTGATTGAAGGGGGTTCAGGCAGTATGAGTTATCTGTTCATATTTTGATTGAAGGGGTTCAGGCAGTATGAGTTATCTGTTCATATTTTGATTGAAGGGGGTTCAGGCAGTATGAGTTATCTGTTCATATTTTGATTGAAGGGGGTTCAGGCAGTATGAGTTATCTGTTCATATTTTGATTGAAGGGGGTTCAGGCAGTATGAGTTATCTGTTCATATTTTGATTGAAGGGAAATGATCTTTTGTCACAAGGAAGACAGGAATTCTGAAATGAATCTGTTAAGACAAGATGCTTTTGAAGGTCTCAACGATTGACTGTTGGATGTTGATACAGCTTGTGATGTTGATGCAGCTAGTGATGTTGATGCAGCTTGTGATGTTGATAGAGCTTGTGATGTTGATACAGCTTGTGATGTTGATAGAGCTTGTGATGTTGATACAGCTTGTGATGTTGATACAGCTTGTGATGTTGATAGAGCTTGTGATGTTGATACAGCTTGTGATGTTGATACAGCTTGTGATGTTGATAGAGCTTGTGATGTTGATACAGCTTGTGATGTTGATACAGCTAGTGATGTTGATACAGCTTGTGATGTTGATACAGCTAGTGATGTTGATACAGCTTGTGATGTTGATACAGCTAGTGATGTTGATGCAGCTAGTGATGTTGATGCAGCTTGTGATGTTGATGCAGCTAGTGATGTTGATGCAGCTAGTGATGTTGATACAGCTTGTGATGTTGATACAGCTTGTGATGTTGATACAGCTTGTGATGTTGATGCAGCTTGTGATGTTGATGCAGCTAGTGATGTTTATGCAGCTTGTGATGTTGATACAGCTTGTGATGTTGATGCAGCTTGTAATGTTGATGCAGCTAGTGATGTTGATACAGCTTGTGATGTTGATACAGCTAGTGATGTTGATGCAGCTAGTGATGTTAATGCAGCTAGTTATGTTGATAGAGCTAGTGATGTTGATACAGCTAGTGATGTTGATGCAGCTAGTGATGTTGATGCAGCTAGTGATGTTGATACAGCTAGTGATGTTGATACAGCTAGTGATGTTGATACAGCTAGTGATGTTGATGCAGCTGGTAGCTGTTGATGCAGCTAGTGATGTTGATACAGCTAGTGATGTTGATACAGCTAGTGATGTTGATACAGCTAGTGATGTTGATGCAGTCCTGAGATTGTAGCAACTTATACTTAGTTGAACAAGTAGAACCTGCCATCGCCGAGTGCACGAGCGCGTGAACGCTAAATCCACGTTCCAGTGGCAGAACTGTTCATGAAAGTAGTGACACCTATACAAAAACAACCGGTAGTATGACGATGGAACCCATGGCTGTGGCAAGAGCTTTTATCTGGTTAAAGTCACAAAATTAAACTCATATTTGCGTGATGGGTGACTCGATGAGCTTGAAAGTCCAATCAGATCCCACCGGCTGCCATTTCTGGAGTGTTACCTTCTTGTACTTCACCGAGCTCGTGTTGTTGAACGCAGTGAACGAGCAGATTAAATTGCTGGTTCATGATGAGCATCCATTGGATGCGGCAGATATCGTTAACAACCTCAGAATAAGGATAGAATAAAGGACTTTAAAATGGGAGCCGCGATAGCTCAGTGATTAGTGAACTGGACTACAAAGGACAAGGGGTAGGGCTCGATCCCAACCAACGGCTTCCGGGTTCACCCAACTTTAATGAGTACCGTATTTGTTTATGGGAAAGTGAAACGGCACGGGCGTAATACCGACTACATTACTGAAAAAATCATGTGCTGAAAGTCTGTAAAATGTATGGTCCCTAACACCATATTCCCTATACGCCATAGTACATTTGGGGGCCCCGGTAGCCTAGTTTTGAGAACCACCCGACTGGGCTACCGACGTTCGGACAACCTATGTTTGATTCCCACTGGAACCAGTGTGAGTTGTACTCGTGGTTGGGAAGAAAAAAAATACCCCACGGTCGACCCAGCCCCTGGCAGAAATGGGTACCAGGGTATTCCCCTGGGAAGGTGAGGAATGTCACTTCGCATCTGAGTTTCGATGCTTGAGGCGACACTATACAGAAATATCCGAACATTTCTGGATAAGCGACCGAGCACATATGGGTGTAAACTCGCGTGCTAAGACGTCGATTCAATTCTCGTACTTTACCATTTTCCTTATACGCCACTTGGCGTGACGGGGGTACTTTACTTTTTTTTTTAAAGGACTTTAAAAGAAGTGAAACTACGTCGCCATCTAGCCTGGGATAGCTATGGGTGAACGTTGACATTCGCAGAACAGAACGCTATTGTGGATGAATGATAGGAATGACGCGTCAATACCGAAATGGCACAGTCGGTCGCTGTGTACTGACGAGCATTTGGAGGAGAAGGTCCGAACAACTATGGGTGTGTCAGGAGTGTAGCGATGATGATCTAACGTGTGGTGCATAAACGGCAAGCTAATGGTAACGTCAGTCACATTTTACCACCTTCTGGAAGCGAATCATTAACTATAGCCAACTTGTGAATTCATCCTTAGCGGCGCTGTCTGTAATATAGTCGTTATTTCATATAGAAAAGTCATACGCGCGAGAAGTTCGATAATCACTCTCCTTCGATGTAACTGTCCCCCGCCATACGAGATACATCGACTTAGGTCCCTGTGCTACTGTGCCCACTGATAGTGTTGATGTAATACCTCCCAACTTCAACGTTTAACTAATCACATACCTGGCTCGCTAGACGAGTTCTCTCCCATATTTCTTTCCCATTCTGACCACGGTCCACGACACATGGAAGTAATTTTTCTTTTCTTTAACCAGTTTCGATTATTTTGTTTTGGATGCTTCGTTACTAGTTAGCTATGTAGGATTAGTTTTATTTACTTACATATCTGTGTGTGCGTGTTGTTTATTAGTTTCTGCTGAAGGCCTATTGAGCCGAAACGTCGTTCAAATCTGTGTCGTCTACTAATCACGTAAAGCTTTTACCATACTATTTTTTAAATTTTTTTTTCATTTCTCCCTCACATTTAGCTTTACTGCAGCTTCGCCTTTTTATGCATTTATTTGCAATTCTTTGTCTCCCCCCCCCCCCCCGACGAGTTCTCCTCGGGATCAACTAAGGGGATTTCTCTTCACCTCACTCAACTGCTAACGCCCTCTTTGTTTTTAACTTCAACCACGGTGCGATCAACAGTTGATTGACTCGCGTTCGACACCTACCTTGTGTAATCAATAGTTGATTCTCGCTTGATATCTTCCTTATGTAATCAAGAGTTAATTGATTCTCGTTTGACACCTACCTGGTGTAATCAAAAGTTTATTGATTCTCGTTTGATACTTTCCTTGTGTAATCAAAAGTTGATTGATTCTCGTTTGACACCTACCTTGTGTAATCAACAGTTGATTTATTCTCGTTTGACACCTACCTCGTGTAATCAACGATTGATTCTCGGACATACAACTTCTCTCTGCCCATTGTGTAAGTGCAACTACAAAGATAGGTTCAATTTACGATATGCATGGCAAAGCGTACCCTGCGGTGTATCGTAATATTGTGGAGAAGTCAAGTATTAAACCTCAAGTAGTAGATTACATAATTGAGAGACGATGGGGCTATTGCTCTTCCTCACTGTTATTTATCTTTCTCAACTCACTAAGTCAGGTACCCATTTCTTGTTCAACGAAGTCGATTGAAAAATCCCAAGCTGCCTTCAAACCCTCGTTCACTTTACTGCCAGGCCAGCGATCTACCATTTCTGGATGTTAAACGAACAAAACAAAAAATTACTAACATTTGTAAACATGTGACTTAAGGAGAATTCTGAACATCAGATGGTGTGGCGATGTCGGATATAGTATCTGGGAAAGATCAAAACAGGAGCCAAGCAAGAAACATGTTGGACTCGATTGCTTTAGGCCAATCGGGCGTCTTGATCACAGCAACACGCACAGAGAAGTTTCTTTCATTGAATTTGAATCATATTTTCCTTTTCATCTATTTTATAATCAAGTCGTTATATAGATTTAGTTTGATTATATGTTGTGTGTGTGTGTGTGATTTATCCACTGTCCTAGCTGAAGTTCTATTGAGCAGCAATGTTGTTTTGACTCTCTTGTCCCTCATCTATCAAAAGCTTACCATTGTTGTGATTTTTTTTCTCTTTTCAGCTTCAAAGGTCCATGGTTTCCAAGCCAGCGGGTCACGACCCCATTAGGGTTACGGAGTGTTTTTTGGAGTCGCGGGGTTGTTTAAACACAATTATTTTTAACCGGAGATTTCAATATACAATATATCAGCACATAAATGATACAGTTTTTAAAAAATATATATTGTTATACTTCCATTACACATAGATCACCACACGACGTTCTAACAATATCTTGACTTGATACATGTAATCAATAATCACTGACTATGAAATTTTGCTTACACAAGAACGTCTGTTATATAAGTGTAGGGTACTAGTAAAGTACATCTAAAATTACAAGTTCTAATTCTAAAATTAATGTTCTTGGTCTGGATGCGCCCAAGAGGTTATTACCGATGGTTATTGTGGTTACTCTTAAAACACATTGTCTGTGACATTTCTAATTCTAACTTTCATTCAAGTAAAATATTACAACGCGTCTTGTTTTACACTCGCTATTCTATATCTATGTCTTGACTTATTCTATGTTACTATTAATCTACTTACTATTCTATATCTATGTCTTGACTTATTCTATGTTACTCTTAATCTACTTACTATTCTATATCTATGTCTTGACTTATTCTATGTTACTCTTAATCTACTTGCTATTCTATATCTATGTCTTGACTTATTCTATGTTACTCTTAATCTACTTACTATTCTATATCTATGTCTTGACTTATTCTATGTTACTCTTAATCTACTTGCTATTCTATATCTATGTCTTGACTTATTCTATGCTACTCTTAATCTACTTACTATTCTATATCTATGTCTTGAATTATTCTATGCTACTCTTAATCTACTTACTATTCTATATCTATGTCTTGACTTATTCTATGCTACTCTTAATCTACTTACTATTCTATATCTATGTCTTGACTTATTCTATGCTACTCTTAATCTACTTACTATTCTATATCTATGTCTTGACTTATTCTATGCTACTCTTAATCTACTTACTATTCTATATCTATGTCTTGACTTATTCTATGCTACTCTTAATCTACTTGCTATTCTATATCTATGTCTTGACTTATTCTATGTTACTCTTAATGTACTTGCTATTCTATATCTATGTCTTGACTTATTCTATGTTACTCTTAATCTACTTGCTATTCTATATCTATGTCTTGACTTATTCTATGCTACTATTAATCTACTTACTATTCTATATCTATGTCTTGACTTATTCTATGTTACTCTTAATCTACTTGCTATTCTATATCTATGTCTTGACTTATTCTTTGCTACTCTTAATCTACTTACTAATTTATATCTATGTCTTGACTTATTCTATGCTACTATTAATCTACTTACTATTCTATATCTATGTCTTGACTTATTCTATGTTACTCTTAATCTACTTACTATTCTATATCTATGTCTTGACTTATTCTATGTTACTCTTAATCTACTTACTATTCTATATCTATGTCTTGACTTATTCTATGTTACTCTTAATCTACTTACTATTCTATATCTATGTCTTGACTTATTCTATGTTACTCTTAATCTACTTACTATTCTATATATATGTCTTGACTTATTCTATGCTACTCTTAATCTACTTAATATTCTATATCTATGTCTTGACTTATTCTTTGCTACTCTTAATCTACTTACTATTCTATATCTATGTCTTGACTTATTCTATGTTACTCTTAATCTACTTGCTATTCTATATCTATGTCTTGAATTATTCTTTGCTACTATTAATCTACTTACTATTCTATATCTATGTCTTGACTTATTCTATGTTACTCTTAATCTACTTGCTATTCTATATCTATGTCTTGAATTATTCTTTGCTACTATTAATCTACTTACTATTCTATATCTATGTCTTGACTTATTCTATGCTACTCTTAATCTACTTACTATTCTATATCTATGTCTTGACTTATTCTATGCTACTATTAATCTACTTACTATTCTATATCTATGTCTTGACTTATTCTATGCTACTCTTAATCTACTTACTATTCTATATCTATGTCTTGACTTATTCTTTGCTACTCTTAATCTACTTGCTATTCTATATCTATGTCTTGACTTATTCTATGCTACTCTTAATCTACTTACTATTCTATATCTATGTCTTGACTTATTCTATGCTGCTCTTAATCTACTTACTATTCTATATCTATGTCTTGACTTATTCTATGCTACTCTTAATCTACTTACTATTCTATATCTATGTCTTGACTTATTCTATGCTACTCTTAATCTACTTGCTATTCTATATCTATGTCTTGACTTATTCTATGCTACTCTTAATCTACTTACTATTCTATATCTATGTCTTGACTTATTCTATGCTACTATTAATCTACTTACTATTCTATATCTATGTCTTGACTCTATTCTATGTCTTGACTCTTAATCTACTTACTATTCTATATCTATGTCTTGACTTATTCTTGCTACTCTTAATCTACTTACTATTCTATATCTATGTCTTGACTTATTCTATGCTACTATTAATCTACTTACTATTCTATATCTATGTCTTGACTTATTCTATGCTACTCTTAATCTACTTACTATTCTATATCTATGTCTTGACTTATTCTACTCTTAATCTACTTGCTATTCTATATCTATGTCTTGACTCTACTACTACTATTACTATTCTATATCTATCTTGACTTATTCTATGAATCTACTTACTATTCTATATCTATGTCTTGACTTATTCTATGCTACTCTTAATCTACTTACTATTCTATATCTATGTCTTGACTTATTCTATGCTACTCTTAATCTACTTGCTATTCTATATCTATGTCTTGACTTACTATCTATTACTATTCTATATCTATGTCTTGACTTATTCTATGCTACTCTTAATCTACTTACTATTCTATATCTATGTCTTGACTTATTACTACTGCTGACTCTACTAATCTACTTACTATTCTATATCTATGTCTTGACTTATTCTATGCTACTCTTAATCTACTTATCTATGTCTACTTATCTATGTCTTGACTTATTCTTTGCTACTCTTAATCTACTTACTATTGTTCTCTGTAGCCCACAACTTCTAAATCTAAATTGGGACACTTCTCAACTAAACTATGTCTTGTCTAAAGTGATGTTCACTATTTGTTTCTCTCTCTCTCTCTCTCTCTCTCTCTCTCTCTCTCTCTAATTTAAATTTATATTAATGTTTTCTCTAACTACTCGATGTTCTCTCTATATCGATGTTTCTATCTATCGGTGTTTCAAAATCTCGATGTTCCTATATAACTTGATGTTTCTCTCTATATCGGTGTTTCAAAATCTCGATGTTCCTATATAACTTGGTGTTTCTCTCTATATCAGTGTTTCAAAATCTCGGTGTTCCTATATAACTTGATGTTTCTCTATATATCGGTGTTTCAAAATCTCGGTGTTCCTATATAACTTGACGTTTCTCTCTATATCGGTGTTTCAAAATCTCGGTGTTCCTATATGACTTGATGTTTCTCTCTATATTGATATATCTAGATGTTTTTCTATGTCTCATTTGCATAATCTATTTGCTCAGTCGTTGTCTAGTTATGACACAGTTGATGGTTTAATATGAAGATCAACTTTGAATGATTTTGTGTCAAATTTTGAAAAACAAAATCTCTATCTTGACATTTTAATTAACTTTTCAATTTTAAAATTAATGCTAACATGAATCCTAAAAGTGTCATCTCTCTCATAAACCTAATCTTTCCCGTCCCCAGTTCTAAGTTTGTTTATCAACCTAATTTATTGGCCTGTGACATCGAAGTCAGGTCAAATTGAGATCTCTTCCCTGACCTTTAATTCTATCTCGTATCTTTCCATTGAAAGCTAACATTGTCCATCCCAAAACTTGCTACCGTACCTCTACTCTGTGACTGCCTTATATTTATATACTGCTATCAGCTATTGAGTTTATGGGTAACTACTAACATATTTGAACCAAGTTATATCTCTCATTCAATGATGTATACTATATTCCTAGTCCTTATAAGTAACGTAAAGAGTGCCAAGTGGCGTATAGGGAATATGGTGTTAGTGACCATAATTTTTACAGACCTTCAGCACATGATTTTTGGGGTAATGTGGTCGGTATTACGCCCGTGCCGCTTTACTTTCCCAGAAAAAAGTCCGGTACCCATTTAAGGCTGGGTGAACCCGGAAGCCGTCGGTTGAGATCGAACCCTACCTCTTGTCCTTTGTAGTCCAGTTCACTAACCACTGAGCTATCGCAGCTCCCTCCTAGACTATATACTATTACATAAATAAATATTTAAATGGCTTTTATAAAAGATTGTCACGTGTTACTTGCATGTTATTAATGGCGGTTGCTACTAGAACAAAGTTAGACCCAATCATTCTTCTTCTTTTTCTGAAATTCCACTGATCCCATTAGCAAAGGTAGATAGTCTTTAAGGAAAGACGAATACAGGACATTTAATTATGTCACGGTGATCTCTTTCGGATAATCTTTAAGGAAAGACGAATACAGAACATTTAATATTGTCACGGTGATCTCTTTCGGATAATCTTTAAGGAAAGACGAATAGAGAACATTTAATTATGTCACGGTGATCTCTTTCGGATAATCTTTAAGGAAAGACGAATACAGAACATTTAATTATGTCACGGTGATCTCTTTCGGATAATCTTTAAGGAAAGACGAATAGAGAACATTTAATTATGTCACGGTGATCTCTTTCGGATAATCTTTAAGGAAAGACGAATAGAGAACATTTAATTATGTCACGGTGATCTCTTTCGGATAATCTTTAAGGAAAGACGAATAGAGAACATTTAATTATGTCACGGTGATCTCTTTCGGATAATCTTTAAGGAAAGACGAATAGAGAACATTTAATTATGTCACGGTGATCTCTTTCGGATAATCTTTAAGGAAAGACGAATAGAGAACATTTAATTATGTCACGGTGATCTCTTTCGGATAATCTTTAATGAAAGACGAATAGAGAACATTTAATTATGTCACGGTGATCTCTTTCGGATAATCTTTAAGGAAAGACGAAAAGAGAACATTTAATTATGTCACGGTGATCTCTTTCGGATAATCTTTAAGGAAAGACGAATAGAGAACATTTAATTATGTCACGGTGATCTCTTTCGGATAATCTTTAAGGAAAGACGAATAGAGAACATTTAATTATGTCACGGTGATCTCTTTCGGATAATCGTTAAGGAAAGACGAATAGAGAACATTTAATTATGTCACGGTGATCTCTTTCGGATAATCTTTAAGGAAAGACGAATAGAGAACATTTAATTATGTCACGGTGATCTCTTTCGGATAATCTTTAAGGAAAGACGAATACAGAACATTTAATTATGTCACGGTGATCTCTTTCGGATAATCTTTAAGGAAAGACGAATAGAGAACATTTAATTATGTCACGGTGATCTCTTTCGGATAATCTTTAAGTAAAACGAATAGAGAACATTTAATTATGTCACGGTGATTTCTTTCGGATAATCTTTAAGGAAAGACGAATAGAGAACATTTAATTATGTCACGGTGATCTCTTTCGGATAATCTTTACAAAACGATACAAACAAATGTGATATCATTTACAATCAACGGATTGTTCAGAGAAGAGTAGATAGACAGAAAGATACAAAAAGAGAAACAAATAGGAAAAAAAAAAGAAAGAAAAAAACGACACGATTGGCGGTTCTATGATTAATCAGCAGAGAGAGCATTACATGCAGTGTTGCTGAGGACAAACAGAAATGGCTGAGAAGAACATCAAGAGCCCCTGCATGGACTTGTCTGCACAGCAGGAATTCCCTGAGGAGCCAGGCTTTTGTTAACAAAAAATAAGTCAGAGCAATTGTCGGCACAAACGTTTATGTTGAAGGGAAACATCTTTTTGTAAAAGTCAATCAATTCTCATCCTCGCTTGCAATACATTAAACACACCACTCTCTGTCTCTCTCTCTCTCCTCCCTTCACCAAGTGCATACATTTACCTTTCTTCATTCTCTCCATTCTGTGAAGTGACCGCCAAACACTAATCCGGGACAGGAGGATTAGATTTTACCTTCTTATCATCTTCTTCTTCTTTCCTTCCTCATTTGCCTTTCAGCGTCGAGGTGAGATATAATTTGCGGTCTTTGCTCTTCCGTTCGCCTCTGCTGATGTTATGATTCCTAGTTCTTAATATATTCGATCCGTCCATCTTTTTCGTGGTCGACCCTTGGGTCTGGTATTCTCACAACGTTTGCTGAAGGCTCGTTGTGTTGTGTGTTGATTACTCTGCCGTGTCACGTGGCCAAACCATTGTTTCTGTTGTTTCTTTATTTATTCTATGGCAGGGTCTATTCATAGCTTTTTTTTAAATCAGTTTTTCATTTCTGATCTTATTTCTCAGACTGTTTCCTGTCATTCGTCTAACACATTTCATCTCAGTAGTTATTTTACTTATTGTTCTTGCATCTAGGGTCCAGGTCTGGCATTGGTAGCACAACGTTGGGATAAAGATTGTATTGTATAGGGCTCGTTTTGCCTCCAGAGTTATTTCCTTGTTGGACAATAGTGGTGATAACTGTCCGATGATTTGACAAGCTTTGTTGCATCTTGATTCTATCTCTGCTGTTTGAGAATTATCGTTTGTCACTAAACGTCTTATCGGTGACAATAAAGTCATGATTGTAAAACCTGTTTATTTATTTCCCTTTTGATTTTTGTTTCTTCTCAGAAAACTCATTTTCTCTACTTCTATGATGTGATGGTGATAAGGGTGACGGTGATGGTGACGGTGATGGTGACGGTGATGGTGACGGTGATGATGATGAGGGTGACGGTGATGGTGATGAGGATGATGGTGTCGGTGATGATGATGAGGGTGACGGTGATGGTGATGAGGATGAGGATGATGGTGATGTTGTTGATGATGAGGGTGACGGTGACGGTGATGGTGATGATGGTGAGGGTGACGGTGACGGTGATGGTGATGGTGATGAGGATGATGGTGTCGGTGATGATGATGAGGGTGACGGTGATGGTGATGAGGATGAGGATGATGGTGATGGTGATGTTGATGACGGTGACGGTGACGGTGATGGTGATGAGGATGAGGGTGATGATGGTGACGGTGATGAGGATGATGGTGATGATGGTGACGGTGATGATGATGATGATGGTGGTGATGGTGGTGATGGTGATGAGGATGATGGTGATGATGGTGACGGTGATGATGATGATGATGGTGGTGATGGTGATGGTGATGACGGTGACGGTGATTGTCATGAGTATGATGATGATAGTGATGAGAATGACGGTGATGGTGATGACTGAGGTGATGGTGAAGAAGACGATGGCGATGGTGATGGTAATGAGTATGGCGGTGATGAGGATGAGACTGACGGTAATGGTAATGAGGATAGCGGTGATGTTGATGAGGAAAATGGTGATAACGATGAGGACGACAGTGATGGTAATAATGATGATGGTGATGATGAGAATGACGATGATGATGAAGACGATGATGATGAGGATAACAGTGATAGTCTTGATCTTGAAGATGACGGTGATGGAGATGATGACGAGGATGTCGGTGATAGTGATTATGATAATGATGATGAGGATAACGGTGATGATGACGAGGATGTCGGTGATAGTGATTATGATAATGATGACGAGGATGTCGGTGATAGTGATTATGATAATGATGATGAGGATAACGGTGATGATGATGAGGATAACTGTGATGATGATGAGGATGTCGGTGATAGTGATTATGATAATGATGATGAGGATAACTGTGATGATGATGAGGATGTCGGTGATAGTGATTATGATAATGATGATGAGGATAACGGTGATGATGATGAGGATAACTGTGATGATGATGAGGATGTCGGTGATAGTGATTATGATAATGATGATGAGGATAACGGTGATGATGATGAGGATAACTGTGATGATGATGAGGATGATGGTGATGATTGTAATGATAATTAAAATAATGAAAAAATCCATTGCTGTTTTATCTTTAAACAAAGCAACATGTTTAACTGTCATCAATATTGGATCTATACTCAATAATACCATAATGACCTTACGCACTTTGTTAATCAGCAGATGTATAGTTAACTATGTGCCACACATTGTTCATTCTATCATTGCCACTCTCTCAAACTGTGTGACAAACATTGTTCATTCTATTATTGCCACTCTCTAGAAACTGTGTACCAAACATTGTTCATTCTATCATTGCCACTCTCTAGAAACTGTGTGACAAACATTGTTCATTCTATCATTGCCACTCTCTAGAAACTTTGTGACAAACATTGTTCATTCTATCATTGCCACTCTCTAGAAACTGTGTACCAAACATTGTTCATTCTATCATTGCCACTCTCTAGAAACTGTGTGACAAACATTGTTCATTCTATCATTGCCACTCTCTAGAAACTGTGTGACAAACATTGTTCATTCTATCATTGCCACTCTCTAGAAACTGTGTGACAAACATTGTTCATTCTATCATTGCCACTCTCTAGAAACTGTGTGACAAACATTGTTCATTCTATCATTGCCACTCTCTAGAAACTGTGTGACAAACATTGTTCATTCTAACATTGCCACTCTCTAGAAACTGTGTGACAAACATTGTTCATTCTATCATTGCCACTCTCTAGAAACTGTGTGACAAACATTGTTCATTCTATCATTGCCACTCTCTAGAAACTGTGTGACAAACATTGTTCATTCTATCATTGCCACTCTCTAGAAACTGTGTGACAAACATTGTTCATTCTATCATTACCACTTCCTCAAACTGTGTGCTAAACATTGTTCATTCTATCATTGCCACTCTCTAGAAACTGTGTGCTAAACATTGTTCATTCTATCATTGCCACTCTCTACAAACTGTGTGCTAAACATTATTTACTCTATCATTGCCACTCTCTCAAACTGTGTGACAAACATTGTTTACTCTATCATTGCCACTCTCTCAAACTGTGTGCTAAACATTGTTTACTCTATCATTGCCACTCTCTCAAACTGTGTGCTAAACATTGTTTACTCTATCATTGCCACTCTCTCAAACTGTGTGCTAAACATTGTTTACTCTATCATTGCCACTCTCTCAAACTGGTTAAAGCAATGTTCTCAAGGCCGTTCCCTTAACACTAGTAATTACTAAATAAAACTCATATTTCGATTCACTGACATGTTGGTGTCATCTTTTTAAGTGTCGGATAGACATAACTGTCTTCGATTGAAGACATTAAACAACGCTACTAATTGATTTTATTTTTCCTTGTTTCGTTTTTCTTGAATTCATTTCCACGAGGAGCGAACGAATAAGAGAATATAAAGAAAAGTGTGTGTGTGTTTTTTTTTAAATCTATACAAGGGCTTCTAACGCAACAGAGGGAGAGTGAGAGAGAGACAGAGAGAGAGAGAGATACCGTTGTTGCAACTCAACAATAGTTAACCGACACATGCAATTGTTAAAGCCTATTCACAAAACAAGAAACCTACACGAAATGAGGTGTTGGTTGTAGAATAAGTTGAACTCTTTCTAGAAGGGAGAATGCCCGTTATAGTAAATCATCTTGATGTAGTCTCAAACTAGTGACACAGATAGAAGAGAGAATGTCCGTTATAGTAAATCATCTTGATGTAGTCTCAAACTAGTGACACAGATAGAAGAGAGAATGCCCGTTATAGTAAATCATCTTGATGTAGTCTCAAACTAGTGACACAGATAGAAGGGAGAATGCCTGTTATAGTAAATCATCTTGATGTAGTCTCAAACTAGTGACACAGATAGAAAAGAGAATGCCCGTTATAGTAAATCATCTTGATGTAGTCTCAAACTTGTGACACAGATAGAAGGGAGAATGCCTGTTATAGTAAATCATCTTGATGTAGTCTCAAACTAGTGACACAAATAGAAGGCGGAATGCCTGTTATAGTAAATCATCTTGATGTAGTCTCAAACTTGTGACACAGATAGAACGGTGATTGATCAGCAAATGCAACTTGAAGAGCCACGAGGTCTTACCAGAGGCGTACAGCACATGGCGTTGGAGGGTCTCGTGTATTCGGTATAACACTTAACTACCACTGTTGAGGATGCAAAAAAATGCAATAGTGATCGTGTAAAATATAGAGTAAAATTAAAAACAGCAAAATGTGCCTGACATCAAGCTAAATTTAGATTTACTCAAATCAGACAAGAGGTTGCAAGACAATTATAATATAACAATTCAGAACCGGTACAATGCAATAGAGAAAGGTACAAAGCATTGGTGAACATTGGGAAATGTTAAAAGAATCAATGTAGCAAACATCAAAAAAGTTCATACCGCCAATGAATAAATTCAAAAAAGAAATGGATGTCAGAGACATTTTACAACTAATGGATACAAGAAGAAGATATGAGGATAACAAAAATGAGCCAAAAAGTTTAAATAAAGTAATTGCAATAAAATGCAATGAGGCAAAAAGAAGCACGACTAAAAGAGAGATGCAAAGAGAGTGAGATGCAACAAAAAAGAGATGCCAAAGCTATATGTAAACAAACTGAAGAATTAACAGGAATAGAAATGCAATTTAAAAAACTGGATGTTTAAGACCAATGAAAAGAGAACTGTTGATTGAACAAGGAAGAATAAGGGAACGATAGATAGAATGCATTAAAGATATTTATGATGATGGCCGAACAGAAGTAAATATTAAGGATAATGGAGAAAGACCAGAATTGCTCAATGAAAAAGTGGAAGTTGCCTTGCACAATATGAAAGCAGGAAAGGACCAGATAATATAACTAAGGAAGCGATTCAAGCCATTGGTGATTTTGGAATAGAAATAATAACACAAATATTGAATGGTATCTACAACAGCGGATATAATAGGGAAAGGTACTTCTCACATGGTGACGTCACAATCTAGAAGAAAGTAAAATGGTGGTCATCTCCTGGTGCCCGGCGGTTTAAACCTTGACATGTCACTCTCTCTTGTGTTGAGGAGTCAAGTCACACACAGAGAGTCAGAGAGAGAGATCAGATATATACTGGCATAATGTCACTCACTCTTGTGTTCAGGAGTCAAGTCACAGAGAGAGAGAGAGAGATCAGATACATACTGGCATAATGTCACTCACTCTTGTGTTCAGGAGTCAAGTCACAGAGAGAGATCGAGAGATCAGATATATATACTGGCATAATGTCACTCACTCTTGTGTTCAGGAGTCAAGTCACACAGAAAGAGAGAGAGAGAGAGCGAGAGAAAGATAATATATATACTGGCCTAATGTCACTTTTTCTTCTGTTGTGGGGTCAAGTCACAGAGAAAGAGAGAGAGACAGATCAGAGATAATGGCCAAATGTAAACATTGGTAAGGAGCTAGTGACCAAGCATGAACAATGGTGAGGAGCTAATGACTAAACATCAACATTGGTGAGGAGCTAGTGACTAAATCAACATTGGTGAGGAGCTAGTGATTAAAAATCAACATTGGTGAGGAAGCTAGTAACCAAACATCAACATTGGTGAAGAGCTAGTAACTAAACATCAACATTGGTGAAGAGCTAATGACTAAACATCAACATTAGTGAGGAGCTAGTGACTAAACATCAACATTGGTGAAGAGCTAGTGACTAAACATCAACATTGGTGAGGAGTTAGTGACTAAACATCAACATTGGTGAAGAGCTAGTGACTAAACATCAACACTGGTGAGGAGTTAGTGAGCAAAAATTAATATTGGTGAGGAGCTAGTGTGCAAACATCAACATTGGTGAGGAGCTAGTGACTAAACATCAACATTGGTGAAGAGCTAGTGACTAAACATCAACACTGGTGAGGAGTTAGTGAGCAAAAATTAATATTGGTGAGGAGCTAGTGTGCAAACATCAACATTGGTGAGGAGCTAGTGACTAAACATCAACATTGGTGAAGAGCTAGTGACTAAACATCAACACTGGTGAGGAGTTAGTGAGCAAAAATTAATATTGGTGAGGAGCTAGTGTGCAAACATCAACATTGGTGAGGAACTAGTGAGCAAACATCAACATTGGTGAGGAACTAGTGTGCAAACATCAACATTGGTGAGGAGCTAGTGAGCAAACATCAACATTGGTGAGGAGCTAGTGTGCAAACATCAACATTGGTGAGGAGCTAGTGAGCAAACATCAACATTGGTGAGGAGCTAGTGACCAAACAATAACATTGGTGAGGAACTAGTCACTAAACATCAACATTGGTGAGGAGCTAGTGAGCAAACATCAACATTGGTGAGGAGCTAGTGACTAAACATCAACATTGGTGAGGAGCTAGTGACGCAACAATAACATTGGTGAGGAACTAGTCACTAAACATCAACATTGGTGAGGAGCTAGTGAGCAAACATCAACATTGGTGAGGAGCTAGTGACCAAACATCAACATTGGTGAGGAGCTAGTCATTAAACATCAACATTGGTGAGGAACTAGTCACTAAACATCAACATTGGTGAGGAGCTAGTGACCAAACATCAACATTGGTGAGGAGCTAGTGACCAAACATCAACATTGGTGAGGAGCTAGTGACCAAACATCAACATTGGTGAGGAGCTAGTGACCAAACATCAACATTGGTGAGGAACTAGTCACTAAACATCAACATTGGTGAGGAGCTAGTGACCAAACATCAACATTGGTGAGGAGCTAGTCACTAAACATCAACATTGGTGAGGAGCTAGTGAGCAAACATCAACATTGGTGAGGAGCTAGTGAGCAAACATCAACATTGGTGAGGAGCTAGTGAGCAAGCATCAACATTGGTGAGGAGCTAGTGACTAAACATCAACATTGATAAGGAGCTAGTGACCAAACATCAACATTGATGAGGAGCTAGTGACCAAACATCAACATTGGTGAGGGGCTAGTCGCTAAACATCAACATTGGTGAGGAACTAGTGAGCAAACATCAACATTGGTAAAGAACTAGTGACCAAACATCAACATTGGTGAGCTGCTAGTGATCAAACATCAACATTGGTGAGGAGTTAGTGACCAAACATCAACATTGGTGAGGAGCTGGTAACCAAACATCAACATTGGTGAGGAGCTAGTAACGAAACATCAACATTGGTGAGGAACTAGTAACGTAACATCAACATTGATGAAGAGCTAGTGACTAAGCATCAACATTGGTGAGGAACTAGTGACCAAACATCAACATTGGTGAGGAGCTAGTGACCAAACATCAACATTGGTGAGGAGCTAGTGACCAAACATCAACATTGGTGAGGAGCTAGTGACTAAACATCAACATTGGTGAGGAGTTAGTGACCAAACATCAACATTGGTGAGGAGCTGGTAACGAAACATCAACATTGGTGAGGTACTAGTAACGTAACATCAACATTGGTGAGGAACTAGAGGGCAAACATCAACATTAGTGAGGAGCTAGTAACCAAACATCAACATTGGTAAGGAGCTAGTAACCAAACATGAACATTGGTGAGGAACAAGTAACGTAACATCAACATTGGTGAGCAGCTAGTAACTAAACATCAACATTGGTGAGGAGCTAGAGACCAAACATCAACATTGGTGAGCAGCTAGTAACTAAACATCAACATTGGTGAGGAGCTAGTAACTAAACATCAACATTGGTGAGGAGCTAGTGACTAAACATCAACATTGGTGAGGAGCTAGTAACTAAACATGAACATTGGTGAGGAGCTAGTAACTAAACATCAACATTGGTGAGGAGCTAGTGACTAAACATCAACATTGGTGAGGAGCTAGTGACTAAACATCAACATTGGTGAGGGGCTAGTGACTAAACATCAACATTGGTGAGGAGCTAGTGACAAAACATATTTTCTTCCATTTTGTACTGAAAGTCTTAATGTTGACAAAGGATTTACATTAAAATGTGTCGCAAACTGGATCCGTTCCCATCACCAAAAGGGGAAGAAATGAAAGAGGTTTCTAGAAGAAACAATTGATTGTGAATTGCCAAGCCAGCGAATAATTTTCGTTTGGAGAACTTCATTAAATCATTACCCATCACTATCACCCTTCGCCGCCTGTCGACTCTCCCAAGAATTGAGATAGTCCTGTCAAAGATATTTTAGATCAATTAAAATATAATTATGAGCAGAATTCTTCTGTTCAGATATGTTATCTTCCCTTCATTTTAAAAAAAAATGACATTGACATCAGAAGATGTTCTCTAGTGTGTTTTTTTTCTTCTTATTTTAAAATAAAAGTCTGTGAGGGCGCGCATGTAGGTCACGAGTGAATGGCACACATTCGAGGATTGACAGCCCTGATCTTGGTGTGGTGACGGTGATATAAGAATGATTGGCGATGAATAGAAGTATTGCAATAAGTAAGTAATAATACACGTTATGTCATAGTAACAAGTAAATAATAATGCAAGTTATATCATAGTCTATCTATCTATTGACCTTTCGAGCCGTAGCCGGCCCACAGGGCGTAGACCAAGATACTCCTTCTCTTATCTGAATTTTTGTTCTAGCAGTTTTCAATTATTTTAAAGATATTTTATCAAGTCTCGCCATTTGTCTCTGTTCTGTGCAAGCAGCTCTATCTGTCATTCTCTAATAATGTCATTATCTCTTGTGTTGAGGAGTCAAGTCACACAGAAAGAGAGAGAGAGAGAGCGAGAGAAAGATAATATATATACTGGCCTAATGTCACTTTTTCTTCTGTTGTGGGATCAAGTCACAGAGAAAGAGAGAGAGACAGATCAGAGATAATGGCCAAATGTAAACATTGGTAAGGAGCTAGTGACCAAGCATGAACAATGGTGAGGAGCTAATGACTAAACATCAACATTGGTGAGGAGCTAGTGACTAAATCAACATTGGTGAGGAGCTAGTGATTAAAAATCAACATTGATGAGGAAGCTAGTAACCAAACATCAACATTGGGGAAGAGCTAGTGACTAAACATCAACATTGGTGAAAAGCTAGTAACTAAACATCAACATTGGTGAAGAGCTAGTGACTAAACATCAACATTGGTGAAGAGCTAGTAACTAAACATCAACATTGGTGAAGAGCTAGTAACTAAACATCAACATTGGTGAAGAGCTAGTAACTAAACATCAACATTGGTGAAGAGCTAGTGACTAAACATCAACATTGGTGAAGAGCTAGTGACTAAACATCAACATTGGTGAAGAGCTAGTGACTAAACATCAACATTGGTGAGGAGCTAGTGACTAAACATCAACATTGGTGAAGAGCTAATGACTAAACATCAACATTGGTGAAGAGCTAGTAACTAAACATCAACATTGGTGAAGAGCTAGTAACTAAACATCAACATTGGTGAAGAGCTAGTGACTAAACATCAACATTGGTGAGGAGTTAGTGACTAAACATCAACATTGGTGAGGAGCTAGTAACTAAACATCAACATTGGTGAGGAGCTAGTGAGCAAACATCAACATTGGTGAGGAACTAGTCACTAAACATGAACATTGGTGAGGAGCTAGTGAGCAAACATCAACATTGGTGAGGAGCTAGTGAGCAAGCATCAACATTTGTGAGGAGCTAGTGACTAAACATCAACATTGATAAGGAGCTAGTGACCAAACATCAACATTGATGAGGAGCTAGTGACCAAACATCAACATTGGTGAGGGGCTGGTCGCTAAACATCAACATTGGTGAGGAGCTAGTGAGCAAACATCAACATTGGTAAAGAACTAGTGACCAAACATCAACATTGGTGAGCTGCTAGTGATCAAACATCAACATTGGTGAGGAGTTAGTGACCAAACATCAACATTGGTGAGGAGCTGGTAACCAAACATCAACATTGGTGAGGAGCTAGTAACGAAACATCAACATTGGTGAGGAACTAGTAACGTAACATCAACATTGATGAAGAGCTAGTGACTAAGCATCAACATTGGTGAGGAACTAGTGGGCAAACATCAACATTGGTGAGGAGCTAGTGACCAAACATCAACATTGGTGAGGAGTTAGTGACCAAACATCAACATTGGTGAGGAGCTGGTAACCAAACATCAACATTGGTGAGGAGCTAGTAACGAAACATCAACATTGGTGAGGTACTAGTAACGTAACATCAACATTGGTGAGGAACTAGAGGGCAAACATCAACATTAGTGAGGAGCTAGTAACCAAACATCAACATTGGTGAGGAGCTAGTAACGTAACATCAACATTGGTGAGCAGCTAGTAACTAAACATCAACATTGGTGAGGAGCTAGAGACCAAACATCAACATTGGTGAGCAGCTAGTAACTAAACATCAACATTGGTGAGGAGCTAGAGACCAAACATCAACATTGGTGAGGAACTAGTAACGTAACATCAACATTGGTGAGCAGCTAGTAACTAAACATCAACATTGGTGAGGAGCTAGAGACCAAACATCAACATTGGTGAGCAGCTAGTAACTAAACATCAACATTGGTGAGGAGCTAGTAACCAAACATCAACATTGGTGAGGAGCTAGTAACTAAACATCAACATTGGTGAGGAGCTAGTAACTAAACATGAACATTGGTGAGGAGCTAGTGACTAAACATCAACATTGGTGAGGAGCTAGTGACTAAACATCAACATTGGTGAGGAGCTAGTGACTAAACATCAACATTGGTGAGGAGCTAGTGACTAAACATCAACATTGGTGAGGGGCTAGTGACTAAACATCAACATTGGTGAGGAGCTAGTGACAAAACATATTTTCTTCCATTTTGTACTGAAAGTCTTAATGTTGACAAAGGATTTACACTAAAATGTGTCGCAAACTGGATCCGTTCCCATCACCAAAAGGGGAAGAAATGAAAGAGGTTTCTAGAAGAAACAATTGATTGTGAATTGCCAAGCCAGCGAATAATTTTCGTTTGGAGAACTTCATTAAATCATTACCCATCACTATCACCCTTCGCCGCCTGTCGACTCTCCCAAGAAATGAGATAGTCCTGTCAAAGATATTTTAGATCAATTAAAATATAATTATGAGCAGAATTCTTCTGTTCAGATATGTTATCTTCCCTTCATTTTAAAAAAATGACATTGACATCAGAAGATGTTCTCTAGTGTGTTTTTTTTCTTCTTATTTTAAAATAAAAGTCTGTGAGGGCGCGCATGTAGGTCACGAGTGAATGGCACACATTCGAGGATTGACAGCCCTGATCTTGGTGTGGTGACGGTGATATAAGAATGATTGGCGATGAATAGAAGTATTGCAATAAGTAAGTAATAATACACGTTATGTCATAGTAACAAGTAAATAATAATGCAAGTTATATCATAGTCTATCTATCTATTGACCTTTCGAGCCGTAGCCGGCCCACAGGGCGTAGACCAAGATACTCCTTCTCTTATCTGAATTTTTGTTCTAGCAGTTTTCAATTATTTTAAAGATATTTTATCAAGTCTCGCCATTTGTCTCTGTTCTGTGCAAGCAGCTCTATCTCATTGAGGGAGCCGATTCCTGCTGCTTTTGCCTCTCTCAGCAGTGTTCTTCTCAGTGTCTCTCTGGGTCTTCCTATTTTTCTCTTACCTGTTCTTTCCCACATGAGGGCTTGCTTTGCTATTCGGTTATTATCTCTTCTCATCACATGTCCAACATATGACCATCGTCTTTTCTTTATTACTGAAGATATTAGTGGTTGATTGGCGATTTCTCTAATTTCCTCGTTTGTGTTTGAATTCGTTCCACGCTATACCAATTTCTATAGACTACAGGGCGTGATGGTTTCCTTTCTTCTTCTCTCTCCTGAGGGAATCAGCAACCGAACACGTGACTCAGTTTCCTCTTTGTGCTGTGACCAGGAGTGAGCTGGAAGCACTCAATGACACTATCCAACACGCTGATGACGGTTTTGTGTACAAGAATAATACCGGAATGGGAATACTGAGACGAAATAGACTACGCGCGATTGGAGAGAAGTGGGAATTCCCCTGTCTATGAAAGCCACAGGCGTGTCAAACAGAAGCCTTTTAATGATGTTTTAATTTGAGTTGTTGTGTAAGTAAAAATGTAACACATCCATGAGCAAGCCGACACACAAACTGGACGTGTAGTAACGTTAACGACAATCTCCTGCGTGGCTATAAACAAAAGACATATCGCCAGTTATTTGAGCTGACCATGCCACGAGGATAAAGCCAACAACAAATGGACTATGAATGATTCATCTCAAAATGATCACAGGTGGAGATAAAGTAAACAATTCATTATAGAAACATAATAGATGCAGATAACGTCAATAATTGATCACACAATTATATAGAAGAGATTAAGAGAATGTCAATAATTGATCACACAATTATATAGAAGAGATTAAGAGAATGTCAATAATTGATCACACAATTATATAGAAGAGATTAAGAGAATGTCAATAATTGATCACACAATTATGTAGAAGAGATTAAGAGAATGTCAATAATTGACGAGAAAAGATCTTCAAAGATTGAGAGGATTAAGACCTTGAGACCTGTACAGGGCTTGACTCAATGGAAACAATTCGCTAAAGACGATAGACACGTCTCCCGGGACTGACTCATCTAACAGCGCTTGTATATACTGTGTAACCCAGGGTTCTCATCCTGAGTTTTGTTGACGGCATACTACCCTTTGTAATGGGCTCCAGCGACACACTAAAATGCGTTTGTTGTTTGAAATGACAGGCTCGATGCCCATGTGGCTACCGAGGTCTTGGTTGAAGGGAGAAAAGAGCAGAACCACGATCACCAGTCTCGCTTGTCGTCAGAGGCGAGTAATAAGGTTGGGGTCAAGATCTTCGCCGTTGCTATAATTTCTACATCTGAGTTGAATCCACCTTATGTGCTTTCTCTAGAGTGTGGCGGGCATGTTTCATATTGAAGTAGATGCTGAAGTGCATGCTGCAGTACATGCTAAAGTACATGCTGAAGTACATGCTGAAGTACATGCTGAAGTACATGCTAAAGTACATGCTGAAGTACATGCTGAAGTACATGCTGAAGTACATGCTGAAGTACATACTAAAGTACATACTGAAGTACATACTAAAGTGCATGCTGAAGTACGTACTAAAGTACATGCTGAAGTACATACTAAAGTACATGCTGAAGTACATACTGAAGTAGATGCTAAAGTACATACTGAAGTACATACTAAAGTACATGCTGAAGTACATACTAAAGTACATGCTGAAGTACATACTAAAGTACATGCTGAAGTACATACTGAAGTACATGCTGAAGTGCATGCTGAAGTACATGCTGAATTACATACTGAAGTACATGCTGAAGTGCATACTGAAGTACATACTGAAGTACATGCTGTACTAAAGTACATGCTGAAGTACATACTAAAGTACATGCTGAAGGACATACTAAAGTACATGCTGAAGTACATGCTGAAGTACATACTAAAGTACATACTGAAGTACATACTGAAGTACATGCTGAAGTACATACTAAAGTACATGCTGAAGTACATGCTGAAGTACATGCTGAAGTACATACTAAAGTACATACTGAAGTACATGCTGAAGTACATGCTGAAGTACATGCTGAAGTACATACTAAAGTACATGCTGAAGTACATGCTGAAGTACATACTAAAGTACATGCTGAAGTACATACTGAAGTACATGCTGAAGTGCATGCTGAAGTACATACTAAAGTACATGCTGAAGTACATGCTGAAGTACATACTAAAGTACATGCTGAAGTACATACTGAAGTACATGCTGAAGAGGAGATCTGAGCACTGTGGAGTTGTCCGTTTTTCAGTGAAGATGATCTGTGAACTAAACTAAGACCAGCTCAAGTTTCTCGTTAATAACTCAAATCTTTTATTTGACGGGGACCTCGGTAGCCTAGTTGGGAAAACCACCCGTATTGACTACCGACGTTCGGACAACCTGTGTTCGATTCTCGCTGGGAGCAGTGTGAATTGTATTTGTGGTTGGAATAATAAAAATGCCCCCACGGTCGACCCAGCCGTTGACAGAAATGGGTACCAAAGTATTTCTCTGGGAAGGTGAGGAATGTTGCATGTGAGTTTCGATGGTTGAAGCGACACTATCGAGAAATCTCCGAACACTTCTGGATAGGCGGCCGAGCACATATGGGTGGAAACTCGCGTGGCGTGCTGCGACGTCGGTTCAAGTCTTGTACTTTATCTTTACCTTTACCTTTTATTTGAAACCATTGAGTCTTGTGTACATTAAGTTTGTCAAAGCTCTACAATTTTGTCTCGATTGTCATCATCAATATCTAAAATGCTTCCAGTGAATCTCGTGGAATTCTAGTCTGCCACGACACATACGTTGATAACTATAATTGTACAATACGTGTACGTGTGGACCACATTTTAAGATGAAATATTGGGCAAGCACTTACGGATTTTAACCTCTACTGGTAGTAGGTACAGAGATTGACGAATCAATCAACCAATACTCTCTGTGACAAAATGCTTGAGTCACAGGCTGACTGACTGACTAATTGATTTGATTCACTAACATATTGATATTTCATTGACCGACTGATTAATTGAGCAACAAACACAATTACTAATTAACTAACTCACTGAATAATTCATTTACTGACTTACAGCTTGACTGAGTTGCTGACTGATTGATTGAGCAAGAAATAGAAAAAACTAATTAACTAAGTGACTGAATAATTCGTTGACTGACTTATTGATTGACTGAATCGCTGACTATTTGATTGAGCAACAAAAAGAATGATTAAAATTAACTAATTGACAGAGTAAACAAATAATTGGTAGACTAACAAATTGTCTCATTGGCTGATTAATTAGTAGACTAACTGAGTTTGATTGACTTATATGATCAGTTAGAGACTAACTGACTGATTGCCAAACAATAAAATTGAGTAACTAATGGATTTTCTAATTTACCCATAGATCGGTTGAATCACTAGCAGTGGTGGATTGGTTGAAGCACTAGCAATGATGGATCGGTTGAAGCACTAGCATTGATGGTTCGGTTGAAGCAATAGCATGGATGGTTCGGTTGAATCACTAGCATTGATTCGGTTGAAGCAATAGCTTTGATGGATCAGTTGAATCACTAGCATTGATGGATCGGTTGAAGCACTAGCATTGACAGATCGGTTGAAGCACTAGCATTGATGGATCGGTTGAAGTACTAGCATTGACAGATCGGTTGAAGTACTAGCATTGACAGATCGGTTGAAGTACTAGCATTGACAGATCGGTTGAAGTACTAGCAATGATGGATCGGTTGAAGTACTAGCATTGATGGATCGGTTGAAACACTAGCATTGATAGATCGGTTGAAGCACTAGCAATGATGGATCGGTTGAAGCACTAGCAATGATGGATCGGTTTAAGCACTAGCATTGATGGATCGGTTGACTCACTAGCACTGATGGATCGGTTGACTCACTAGCACTGATGGGTTTGTTGACTCACTAGCACTGATGGATCGGTTGACTCACTAGCACTGATGGATCGGTTAAATCACTAGCACTGATGGATCGGTTAAATCACTAGCACTGATGGATCGGTTGACTCACTAGCATTGATGGATCGGTTGACTCACTAGCACTGATGGATCGGTTGACTCACTAGCACTGATGGGTTTGTTGACTCACTAGCACTGATGGATCGGTTGACTCACTAGCACTGATGGATCGACTGAAGCACTAGCACTGATGGATCGGTTGAATCACTAGCACTGATGGATCGGTTGACTCACTAGCATTGATGGATCGGTTGACTCACTAGCACTGATGGATCGGTTGACTCACTAGCACTGATGGGTTTGTTGACTCACTAGCACTAATGGATCGGTTGACTCACTAGCACTGATGGATTTGTTGACTCACTAGCACTGATGGATCGGTTGATTCACTAGCACTGATGGATTTGTTGACTCACTGGCACTGATGGATTTGTTGACTCACTAGCACTGATGGATCGGTTGACTCACTAGCACTGATGGATTTGTAGACTCACTAGCACTGATGAATCGGTTGACTCACTGGCACTAATGGATTTATTGACTCACTAGCACTGATGGATTGGTTGAATCACTAGCACTGATGGATTGGATGACTTACTAGCACTGATGGATTGGTTGAATCACTAGCACTGATGGAGCGGTTGAATCACTAGCACTGATGGATTGGTTGAATCACTAGCACTGATGGATTGGTTGAATCACTAGCACTGATGGATTGGTTGAATCACTAGCACTGATTTATTGGTTGAATCACTAGCACTGATGGAGCGGTTGAATCACTAGCACTGATGGATTGGTTGAATCACTAGCACTGATGGATTGGTTGAATCACTAGCACTGATTTATTGGTTGAATCACTAGCAATGATGGATTGGTTGAATCACTAGCACTGATGGATTGGTTGAATCACTAGCACTGATGGATTGGTTGAATCACTAGCACTGATTTATTGGTTGAATCACTAGCAATGATGGATTGGTTGAATCACTAGCACTGATGGATTGGTTGAATCACTAGCACTGATGGATTGTTTGAATCACTAGCACTGATGGATTGGTTGAATCACTAGCACTGATGGATTTGTTGAATCACTAGCACTGATGGATTGGTTGAATCACTAGCACTGATTTATTGGTTGAATCACTAGCACTGATTTATTGGTTGAATCACTAGCACTGATTTATTGGTTGAATCACTAGCACTGATTTATTGGTTGAATCACTAGCACTGATGGATCGGTTGACGAATTGACTTTTTGACTGAATAACTAGTGGAAGAGGAGAGAGTGGGTGGGATGATGACTGCTTTACGGTCACCAAATGAGCAGTGCACCAGGTCCAGGGGGTGTCCGGGACGAAGTCATTAGTCAGCGCGCTAATGAAGAGATGAGTTGGAGGAATTAGTAAGCGACTACAATGACAGCACTGAGAGTGATACAATATGTGAAGAGTGGTTGGGTGGTTATTTGATAGCACTGCCAAAACCAGGAAATCACTTCAAGAACATTCAGGACTAACATTACCACGCAGAGTTCTATTTGTCAATATGGCATTCACTCACTGATTAACTAATTAATTCAGTTACTAAATTTATTGACTAATTGACTCACTGACTGAGTTAAGCATCATCATTTCTTGATATTTTTAGTAAGAAAACAATAACACGAGCAGATTATTTTAAATTACTGACAGCTCATGTCAAACAAGTCATGTCCATATCAACATTGACTTTAATAAATCTGCACAACTATGTGGGAAAGAGGGTTGGCGATCAGATAATCTTAACAGGTGATGTCTCTCACTGTCTAGTTATTCTCGTTACGCGCGTCTTAATTAATTTTATAAAAGAAGACCAGAAGAATGCCTGAGAGCACTAACCATAATTATAATTGATAGTTCATTATTTTCTTTATATTAAAATAATTTTTAAAAATAAAATTGTATCTAACAAAGCTGTAGTGCTATTAGGATTTATTATAATTTCTTCGATGTATTTCACGTATTATGTTTCTCCACACACTGTTATTAGTACTAGACCAGAGAAAGGTCTCTGTGAAAATTACTTTCTTCGTGAAGTTTAATCTACTCTTTTTATTGTGATTAAATTCTAAACTAAGAGTGCAAACTCGTACTCTAAATGTCAGCTAAAAATTCAGAAAAATAAACTTAAACAAAAACTAAATTAATTGAATATCTTGGCTCATTGATAACAAGCCAAGCAAAAGATTATCTTGAAGATGTTAAAGTAGACACAGCGTTATAAATAAATTAAAACAGTTGCACGAAGCATGGCAACGAACTTATATAGCAAAAATAATATAGATTTTAAACAGCTGTATATTCCCTTAGCAAAATGTGGCGGTGAAGCCTGGACAATAGACAAATCTGCTTGACAACACTTGTTTTCACTGTTTGGAAAAATCGCTGTTGTCTTAGCTTAATCAACACCTCATCTCTGTTGTACACCGATATCCTTTTTCTTCATCTTAGCCCTGGGGACAGACTGGATTCATCAACCGTCTCCGTGTGGTGCAACCTTCTCCGTGTGGAACAACCTTCTCCGTGTGGAGTAACCTTTGTCCGTGTTGAGCAACCTTCTCCGTGTGGAGCAACCTTCTCCGTGTGGAGTAACATCTCTGTGTCGAGTAACCTTCTCCGTGTGGAGTAACCTTCTCCGTGTGGAGTAACATCTCCGTGTGGAGTAACATCTCCGTGTGGAGTAACCTTCTCCGTGTGGCGTAACCTTCCCCGTGTGGAGTAACCTTCTCCGTGTGGAGTAACCTTCTCCGTGTGGAGTAAACATCTCCATGTGGAGTAAAATTCTCCGCGTGGAGTAACCTTCCCCGTGTGGAGTAACCTTCTCCGTGTAGAGTAACCTTCTCCGTGTGGAGTAATCTTCTCCGTGTGGAGTAACCTTCCCCGTGTGGAGTAACCTTCTCCGTGTGGAGTAACCATCTCCGTGTGGAGCAGCCTTCTCCGTGTGGAGTAACCTTCTCTGTGTGGAGCAACCATCTCCGTGTGGAGCAACCTTCTCTGTGTGGAGCAACCTTCTCTGTGTGGAGCAACCATCTCCGTGTGGAGCAACCTTCACCGTGTGGAGTAATCTTCTCCGTGTGGAGTAACCTTTCCCGTGTGGAGTAACCATCTCCGTGTGGAGTAACCTTCTCCATGTGGAGTAACCTTCTCCGTGTGGAGTAACCATCTCCGTGTGGAGCAGCCTTCTCCGTGTGGAGTAACCTTCTCTGTGTGGAGCAACCATCTCCGTGTGGAGCAACCTTCTCTGTGTGGAGCAACCATCTCTGTGTGGAGCAGCCATCTCCGTGTGGAGCAACCTTCACCGTGTGGAGTTACCATCTCCGTGTGGAGCAACCTTCTCCGTGTGGAACAACCTTCTCCATGTGGAGTAACCATCTCCGTGTGGAGTAAACATCTCCGTGTGGAGTAACCATCTCCGTGTGGAGCAACCTTCTCCGTGTGGAGTAACCTTCTCCGTGTGGAGAAACTTTTGTCTGTGTCTGTGTTGAGCAACCTTCTCCGTGTGGAGTAACCTTCCCCGTGTGGAGTAACCTTTGTCCGTGTTGAGCAACCTTCTCCGTGTGGAGTAACCTTTGTCCGTGTTGAGCAACCTTCTCTGTGTAGAGTAACCTTCTCCGTGTGGAGTAAACCTTTCTCCGTGTTGAGCAACCTTCTCCGTGTGGAGTAACCTTCTGCGTGTGGCGTAACTTTCTCCGTGTGGAGTAAACATCTCTGTGTGGAGCAACCATCTCCGTGTGAAGTAACCTTCTCCGTGTGGAGTAACCTTCTCCGTTTGGAGTAACCATCTCCGTGTGGAGCAACCATCTCCGTGTGGAGCAACCTTCTCTGTGTGGAGCAGCCATCTCCGTGTGGAGCAACCATCTCCGTGTGGAGTAACCATCTCCGTGTGGAGCAACCTTCTCTGTGTGGAGCAACCATCTCCGTGTGGAGCAACCTTCTCTGTGTAGAGCAACCATCTCTGTGTGGAGCAACCATCTCCGTGTGGAGCAACCTTCTCCGTGTAGAGCAACCTTCTCCGTTTGGAGCAACCTTCTCCATCTTCAGTAATTCTTTGAGACTGCGAAGTCGAGGCATGTTCATCCTTTGATCCCTACCACTTTCGCTGTCTAATTGTCCCTAATTCCACAGTTCCTTGCACAATAATTTAAGTGCGTCTACGAACTGATGTTGTCATCATCCCTATGTACCTCAATTAAATTATATGTTTTTCATTTCTTTTCAAATGACTTTATTTGTGCATTTCGGAGAAGCCATATTTGCACGACCATTGTTGCATTACCGCCATACCTCACAAATTATTACATACAATCGGTGATAATTCGTGCTGTATTTGCTGCTATACTAACTGTTGTTTTATAAGAAGCATGCATTATTAACTCTATGAAATTACTAATCACGTTACCTGCATACGTGAAAGGGGTCGAGATAATCCAATCGAATAAAACAGATGTAAAATCAAATCAAATACTGCTGTACAAGCCAGTGGCGCCAAATGGAGCTGAAAATTGTATTGGCGTGCTGGTAGTCGATATGAGACGCATCGTTTTGCAGTAAATACGAAATTGTTAAGAATATTATCCCGATTCAGTAAACCTTATAATCAGATTGTTATGCTTGTATGCAACCGTCCGTTATTGTTGCGTGTATATCCATATATATATACACACACACATAAAATTCGGATTGGCCTTGTAAACCACACGAAAATCAACTCTATCAGACAATTATGATTGGTGTGTTTATCGCTGTCGAGCAACACTTGTATAGAAACACAGTAGCTGGCAAGATCGCAACACACAACATACACAAATAATAACACAAAGTGACAGAAAATATATGTCCTTTTTTTACTTTTTTTTAAAACAGGAGCATTTTATTTATAATGTTCTTTTTCTACATTCTTCAGTCTATCACAAAATTGTACAATAATGGAGACTTGGTATTAACATTGGGAGGGACAACTCTCGCCAGTAATTGACAGCAGAAAGCCTCTATTTAGAAACGGATCGTTAAAGTGTAACTGTTTTGAAAGAGGCCAGTGATATCAAGTACCTAGGAAATGATAACAGCTTTAGATGATAAATGTACAATAAATATGTGGTGGAAACTAGATCGGACAAAAGCATTCCAGATAGAGAATAATATCGCTATCCATCATTGTAAAAAAGTAAAGAGCCCCCGTCACGCCAAGTGGCGTATAAGGAATATGGTGTTAGTGACGATAAATTTTACAGACCTTCAGCACATGATTTTTGGGGTAATGTGGTCGGTATTACGCCCGATTTGCTGCCTTACTCTCCATTCCGGTACCCATTTAAGGCTGGGTGAATCCGGAAGTCGTCGGTTGGGATCGAGCCCTACCCCCTGTTCTTTGTAGTCCAGTTCACTAACCACTGAGCTATCGCGGCTTCTATCCATCATTGTACATGGAAGTAAAAATAAAAAGGAAATAAAATAAATTAAAAGGAAAGAAATAAAATGAAAAAGAAAAATATGAAAGGAAAAAAAAGTAATTAAATGAAAAGGAAAGAACATGAACGATATAAATGAAATTAAAAGGGGAAAAAAGAAATGAAGATGAAAGAAATGAATGAAATGACATGAAAAGGAAAGAAAAAAGATGAAAATGAAAGGAAGTAAATGAAAAGAACAGGAAATTAATAAAAATAAAAGAACAAATGAAAAGGAAAGTAAAAGGAAGATAAGGAGAGAAATGGGAAGAAACTAAATGAAAAAGAAGGGAAAAAGATTAAGGAAAATGAAGGAAAAGAAAACGAAAAAAAGAACCGATAAAAGAAATGGAAAAAATAGATAAGAAAAAACAATCGAAGAGCGGACAAGAATGTACCTCGAAATGTAGTGTTTAGAAAAAGGATGATAACACCGCAGAATGCGTTAGGAATAAGGAGAATGCTGTTAAAATGAAGGGAACCGCCGTAGCTTAGGGGTTAGAGAACAGGACTATCAAGGACAAGACGTCAGACTCGATCCTAATCGACGGCTCCTAGGTTCGCCCAGCATTAAATGAGTACGGATTTTTCTGAGAAGGAGAAACGCTGCACAGGCGTGATATTAACCACAGCTAGGGCAGAAGTAATGTAATACTTCATTCTCATAACGAACAGACTCTAGGCATATTGAATGTTTATTCGGCAATACGTCAAAACAAATTTTCCAGTGGATGATGTATGTTGCCAACTCTTTCCCTTCCTGATTACTTTGCTGGTTTGGACTGAGTTATCTAACTTTGATTTGGAAAAACGCAAGAGCCGGACAGAGCGTTATTGGGAAGCGAAAGACAACTGCTGCGGTGTGAGCGTTATTGGGAAGCGAAAGACAACTGCTGCGGTGTGAGCGTTAATGGGAAGGTAGAAAGTTTAGGGGCAGGTATTTATGGCAGGAGCCTGTGTTGAACACTATATAGCTTTTATGGGAGAACTATTTTGTGAACGTCTAAGCATGCCGGTCGTGTAAGTCTGCCGGTCGTGTAAGTCTGCCGGTCTTGTACGTCTGCCGGTCGTGTAAGTCTGCCGGTCGTGTAAGTCTGCCGGTCGTGTAAGTCTGCCGGTCGTGTAAGTCTGCCGGTCGTGTAAGTCTGCCGGTCTTGTACGTCTGCCGGTCGTGTAAGTCTGCCGGTCGTGTAAGTCTGCCGGTCTTGTACGTCTGCCGGTCGTGTAAGTCTGCCGGTCGTGTAAGTCTGCCGGTCTTGTAAGTCTGCCGGTCTTGTAAGTCTGCCGGTCGTGTAAGTCTGCCGGTCTTGTAAGTCTGCCGGTCGTGTAAGTCTGCCGGTCGTGTAAGTCTGTCGGTCTTGAAAGTCTGCCGGTCTTGTAAGTCTGCCGGTCGTGTAAATCTGCCGGTCGTGTAAGTCTGCCGGTAGTATAAGTCTGCCGGTCGTGTAAGTCTGCCGGTCGTGTAAGTCTGCCGGTCTTGTACGTCTGCCGGTCGTGTAAGTCTGCCGATCGTGTAAATCTGCCGGTCGTGTAAGTCTGCCGGTCGTGTAAGTCTGCCGGTCGTGTAAGTCTGCCGGTAGTGTAAGTCTGCCGGTCTTGTAAGTCTGCCGGTCGTGTAAGTCTGCCGGTCTTGTAAGTCTGCCGGTCGTGTACGTCTGCCGGTTGTGTAAGTCTGCCGGTCGTTATTTCTTCCATTTCTGTCACTAAAGATGTAAAAAAAAAACACTTAATCTTCTACATTTCCTACAGCTAACAACATCAGGAGTTGAAGTATGTAGGTTGCTCCACTTGTAGCTAACAAAAGCACCATCTTAGCTCAGTAGAGCGATGTTGACCTTATGATACATGTCTTTGTATGAAACCAAAGGCGTGAGCAAAGTAACATTTAAAATAAAACGGTTATGTGACATGTTACAACAAGTTGTTTGAAACCTTCAGTTGGTATCATTTGTGGTGACTGTGTCTAGAAAAAGATCAAAATAATGTTAAAGTAAACAATAAACATTCCCAAGTTAGTGCATGCAGAGGTCAGAAGCACTTGCTGGGCTGCTTGTTACAGAAGTTGTGCAAATAAATTCGTTTCGCAAACCAAAAATAAAACCTTATTAGATGAAGTTGGTCGTCTATGTGAGACTTCTCTGGTCACGATATATAACTTGTCTTGATTCAGGGTCGGGGAGATTACCTACCCTGGTGAAGCCAAACAAAGTGGGTTAGATGCCCTGATGTTTTGCATTTGTCTGTCTATATATACGTGAGTGTTGCTGTGTGTATACATATAAAGTGTTATTTTGCATCGAAGTTGAATAGTTCTTGGTGCATTCACATACGTCTGTCCTTGTTATACATTATATCTCAGTTTTATGAAGTATTAATGTTGAAAATACATATTTTATTGTTATCGTTAACCTGACGTCACAATTGTTTTCCTTCAATCATGTAATTAGGTTATATTTTATTAATGTTTCTATAGAGATCAATCTTAGTACTCGCCTACTTACTGTTTATGAGCTTTACATATCATATCATGGTAGCATTCAACTGACAGTTGATAATAATACATTTCAGGATTCTTTTCGAAAATTATAAACGAATTTCACATAATTAACGTCAATATCTGGACGCGCTGAAAATGTACGTCGATGCCTTGTTTCTAGATTATGTGTTTGCAGTACTCAGAGGCATTTTTATCATAACTCAAAATGTGTGGTTACCATGACATTGACGTATCCAAAACCACTTTATGAAAAATTGTAAAAGATTTTGGTTTAACATTTCGCACGTACACAGGAGATGGAGGTGTCATTTGTGAAAGACCTAACTTAGTAACTAAGTACATATTTTTCAAACCTGTGTGTTCACAAAATGAATAGCGATTCGAATGAAAGAAAATTGATTCATTACCTTCCTAATGAAGAAATGCCTATACGCCTCCGATTTGTGAAGTAGAATAAATATACTGCAATACTGTAAAATGAAATTGTTGATACTCCAAAAATTAATAAACTAATAAGAGTAAAAAAGAAAATGACTGTTTTGATAATACTGTACAGTCTACATTACGTCCGTAATAAAAAAAAATTAAGGCTGGAACAAAAATAGGAGCCCATGCAGAAGAAAATGTTTAAAGGATAGTAGTAACTTCTGAGATATTAAAGGAGAAACATTTTCTAAGGCTCTATATGTAAGTAATGACCTCGTCACTGCTACTACGACAACCCCGCGACCTAAAAACATGACAAATAGTGGATGGGGGTAGGTTAAGAAAAAACAGGGGGGGTAGGGGGGAAACGCGAGATAGAGGAGCTATAAAACAATGTTATCTCACACACACTTCTTTCTTTGACATGATGGTTATGGTTATGGAAGGCCCCTGCAAACAAATTAAAATCCATAATTGCTCAACCGCCCGTGCCACTGGAATCATTCGAAGTAACATCTCATCTCCCAAACAAAGAAAGGTAGTTGCAGTCCCTTTCATAGCAGTCTCAGCACACGCCAAAAGGCATAAGGAGAAACCGCACAGAAAGTGAACAGAGTCATCTGTTCCCCGTCATACGATATCATCATTCATCGTAAGCAATCGGAATATCGAAACACGATCAAAACGGATGAAACGCACAGCTCACGGTGTGCACAATGCACTCAACTGAGTAGTTCCGACAGCAAACCCGACTTGGAATATGAGGAAACTGCAACAAGGAACACTTTTCAGACACAACCTTTAACGTTTCCTGCCGCTTATCCGCTATATTGACCGTCGTTTCTAGTCGTTTGTCTGTCTAACACTAAATGATTATCGGAAGACTGCTGTAAATGTGTTTGTGTGACTGGGACAAGAAGAACACGTCACATTCTACACTCGGTTACCACGACAATGGCATGCTCCCATGTCTCTTTACAGCTTCGGATAACACGAACTTTTCAGAAATAAAATCACGCAAACATAAAAAGCCACTAACATGTCAAAACTTGTGACCAAAGTGATTATTTAAAATATTCGAAGAAACTAGTCAATTTAACAATTTCAGTAGATGCTATGTCACTTTGTTGTTTATTTGCAAATTGTTTCGAGTACTGAAAACATATCCCTGACACTGTTTTGTGTGTCGACAGCTCCACTCGTTACAAGTGTTCAATTATTGACTAGTGCTGTCTTAAATTCTGCAAGATGGTTGTACAGCAAACTACCGCGATTTCTCAGATGAGAATCTGACTTTTGCTTGCCGCCACTTCTGGAAATGGAACTCACTAAATAAAATCAACACTGTCAGTTATCACTATTGGACAAATCGTTTTTACAAACAAGAGTAAAATAAACAAAAAGTTTTACAAACAAGAATGAAAGAAACAAAAAGTTTAACAATCAAGAATGAAAGAAACAAATAGATTTAGCGACAAGATGAAACCACTATTACAACAAAAAGACAACACCACTATTACAACAAACAAGACACAACCACTATTACAACAAACAAGACAAAACCACTATTACAACAAAGAAGACACAAGCACTGTTACAACAAACAAGACAAAACCACTATTACAACAAAGAAGACACAACCATAATTACAACAAAAAAGACACAACCACTATTACAACAAACAAGACACAACCACTATTACAACAAAGAAGACACAAGCACTGTTACAACAAACAAGACAAAACCACTATTACAACAAACAAGACACAACCACTATTACAACAAACAAGACACAACCACTATTACAACAAACAAGACACAACCACTATTACAACAAAGAAGACACAACCACTATTACAACAAACAAGACAAAAACCACTATTACAATAAAGAAGACACAAGCACTGTTACAACAAACAAGACAAAACCACTATTACAACAAAGAAGACACAACCACTATTACAACAAACAAGACACAACCACTATTACAACAAACAAGACAAAACGACTATTACAACAAACAAGACAAAACCACTATTACAACAAAGAAGACACAAGCACTGTTACAACAAACAAGACACAAGCACTATTACAACAAACAAGACACAACCACTATTACAACAAACAAGACACACCCACTATTACAACAAACAAGACACAAGCACTGTTACAACAAAGAAGACACAAGCACTGTTACAACAAAGAAGACACAAGCACTGTTACAACAAAGAAGACACAAGCACTGTTACAACAAAGAAGACACAAGCACTATTACAACAAACAAGACACAACCACTATTACAACAAACAAGACACAACCACTATTACAAAAAAGAAGAAACAAGCACTATTACAACAAACAAGACACAACCACTATTACAACAAAGAAGACACAACCACTATTACAACAAACAAGACACAACCACTATTACAACAAACAAGACAAAACCACTATTACAACAAACAAGACACAACCACTATTACAGAAACAAGACAAAACCACTATTACAACAAACAAGACAAAACCACTATTACAACATACAAGACACAACCACTATTACAACAAACAAGACACAAGCACTGTTACATCAAACAAGACAAAACCACTATTACAACAAAGAAGACACAAGCACTATTACAACAAAGAAGACACAAGCACTGTTACGACAAACAAGAAAAAACCACTATTACAACAAAGAAGACACAAGCACTGTTACAACAAACAAGACACAACCACTATTACAACAAACAAGACACAACCACTATTACAACAAAGAAGACAAAACCACTATTACAACAAACAAGACACAACCACTATTACAACAAACAAGACAAACCACTATTACAACAAACAAGACACAACCACAATTACAACAAACAAGACACAACCACTATTACAACAAACAAAACAAAACCACTATTACAACAAACAAGACACAACCACTATTACAACAAACAAGACACAACCACTATTACAACAAAGAAGAAACAAGCACTATTACAACAAAGAAGACACAAGCACTGTTACAACAAACAAGACACAACCACTATTACAACAAAGAAGACAAAACCACTATTACAACAAACAAGACACAACCACTATTACAACAAAGAAGAAACAAGCACTGTTACAACAAAGAAGACACAAGCACTGTTACAACAAACAAGACACAACCACTATTACAACAAACAAGACACAGCCACTATTACAACAAAGAAGACAAAACCACTATTACAACAAACAAGACACAACCACTATTACAACAAACAAGATAAAACCACTATTACAACAAACAAGACACAACCACTATTACAACAAACAAGACACAACCACAATTACAACAAACAAGACACAATCACTGTTACAACAAACAAGACAAAACCACTATTACAACAAAGAAGACACAAGCACTATTACAACAAAGAAGACACAAGCACTGTTACAACAAACAAGACACAACCACAATTACAACAAAGAAGACACAAGCACTGTTACAACAAACAAGACAAAACCACGATTACAACAAAGAAGACACAAGCACTGTTACAACAAACAAGACAAAACCACTATTACAACAAAGAAGACACAAGCACTGTTACAACAAACAAGACAAAACCACTATTACAACAAACAAGACACAACCACTATTACAACAAACAAGACACAACCACAATTACAACAAAGAAGACACAAGCACTGTTACAACAAACAAGACAAAACCACTATTACAACAAAGAAGACACAAGCACTGTTACAACAAACAAGACACAACCACTATTACAACAAACAAGACACAACCACTATTACAACAAACAAGACACAACCACTATTACAACAAACAAGACAAAACCACTATTACAACAAACAAGACAAAACCACTATTACAACAAACAAGACACAACCACTATTACAACAAACAAGACACAACCACTATTACAACAAACAAGACAAAACCACTATTACAACAAACAAGACACAACCACTATTACAACAAACAAGACATAACCACTATTACAACAAAGAAGACACAAGCACTGTTACAACAAACAAGACAAAACAACTATTACAACAAAGAAGATAAAACCACTATTACAACAAAGAAGACACAAGCACTGTTACAACAAACAAGACACAACCACTATTACAACAAAGAAGACACAAGCACTGTTACAACAAACAAGACAAAACCACTATTACAACAAACAAGACAAAACCACTATTACAACAAACAAGACACAAGCACTGTTACATCAAACAAGACAAAACCACTATTACAACAAAGAAGACACAAGCACTATTACAACAAAGAAGACACAAGCACTGTTACGACAAACAAGAAAAAACCACTATTACAACAAAGAAGACACAAGCACTGTTACAACAAACAAGACACAACCACTATTACAACAAAGAAGACACAAGCACTGTTACAACAAACAAGACACAACCACTATTACAACAAAGAAGACACAAGCACTATTACAACAAACAAGACACAACCACTATTACAACAAACAAGACACAACCACTATTACAACAAACAAGATAAAACCACTATTACAACAAACAAGATAAAACAACTATTACAACAAACAAGACACAACCACTATTACAACAAAGAAGACACAAGCACTGTTACAACAAACAAGACACAACCACTATTACAACAAAGAAGACACAAGCACTGTTACAACAAACAAGACACAACCACTATTACAACAAACAAGACACAACCACTATTACAACAAACAAGATAAAACCACAATTACAACAAACAAGATAAAACCACTATTACAACAAACAAGATAAAACCACTATTACAACAAACAAGATAAAACCACTATTACAACAAACAAGATAAAACCACTATTACAACAAACAAGATAAAACCACTATTACAACAAACAAGAACAAAGCCTGAATGCACGACAGTAAAGACGGGCAGTTTGAGACCAAATCTGAAACAAATCGTTAACATCCCCCACCCCAACCCCCCTCGCCCATCTCTCTCTCTCTCTCTCTCTCTCTTTTCTCTCTCTCTCTCTCTCTTTTACTACTTGGAATGAGAGATTCACTTTCAGTAGCACGTTCTCGTGTAAAGAAAAGAATAGGAATGGCAAAAAGTAATTGTAATGCCATGAAAAATACATTAACATCAATACAAATAACACAAGGACTAAAACTAAGAATAGCAAAATGTTATATCTTTTCTACATTCCTGTTATTGGGTTATTAGCGGGTCATCATCATTACATTCCGAACATGTCCATAGATGCTCAGATCCCCTCCGCAGCAATTCTCGCAGTGTCCAGCAACTGACGACTCCAGTTCTGTGTTGGTTGATTAATCTTCTTACACGGCCACTAAGTTTCTCATTTCTGGCTGTACCCATCTCTTTCATCCGAAGGAGTGACGTGGACTTATGGCTGTTGAAGTCCTGAGTCCTTCCCACTTCCCGGAGGGCATTGATGATGTCTGTCCGATCCATTAGTTGCCCGTCCTCAACGACAGCGCAAGCCAACCTGTCCGCTCTTTCATTTCCTCGTACTCCCGCATGTTCAGGGACATAGACAAAGGTGACCTTACGTATTTTTGACTTCTGCCATGACTCCACCCATTGCATGCGTACAGAGCCCGCCTCCACTTTTCTCATTATGTTCATCGAATCACTCAGTATACAGGCGTGGGTGTAGTCTTGTGACTCTAACAAGATGAATATCTTGGTCACTGCCATCACCTCCATTGTCATACTACTTGTGGTCATAACGTATGCACTACTGTCCTCTGACTTTTCTGACTGCCGAGCGTGCTGTAAATGCCCATGCACTCCTTTGGTGTCGCCTTACAGATCCGTCTGTATAGATGACTGCATCTTTCTCATCGGTGTTATCGCAGATGAGACCGTTTACCTCCGCAGTGACCACGACATTGACACATTGAAGATTCCTGTATGGTGCAGAAACATGGACAATAGACAAGAAAACAGAACAGAGAATTGAATACTTTGAAATGTGGATATATAGAAGAATAGGTAGAATTGGATGGAAATAAAAGAAAACAAACGATGAAGTCTTAAAACAACTAAAAATGAAAAGTGAACTACTAAACACAATTCAAAAATGACAAGTGAAATTTTTAGGGCATGTTAAGAGACACAGCAACCTATTAAAAGTAATCTTGGAAGGGATAATACTTGGTAAAAGTGTCAGAAGTGGACCAAGACTAACATGGACGAGTGACATCAAAAGATGGAGAAGTCAGCCTATGAAAACATGCACCATCAAAGCAAGAGACAGAGCAGCATGACGCTCCATTGTAGCCACCCTTCGATGCGTAGACGGCACTAAATGATGATGAACTCGTTTTCGCACATAATATGACGTAACTTCCGACTTTACTTTGTTTATTAGCCACAAATTGGAGGTTATATTTGTTCCATTTATTTGTTCTTCCGTGATCGTTTCCGAGATGGCAGACATCAAACTGTCAAATGCTGTTCCTGGATTAATTTGTTCTTCGTTGTTGTTTATTATCACTGGTTCAAATTTTCGGTTTCTGCTTTATTTTTCACAGTGGGCCTTCTTTTACTGCTTTATTTTTTTTAATGTGTCTGATTCAATGAAAGCTGTCACAAAAGAAAGTCTGTGTAGTCATCAACCTCTCAGTCTCGTGGAAAAACTCGCTTGGGTCTCGGAGTGCATTTGACAGCAAATCCGATCACAGGATCTGTCACCAGCAGAAGAAACTGTGGATGCGTAGTGACGTAGTTCGAGAAGGTAGGGACTAAAAACGGGCCTGTCACACAAGAGGAGGGTACGATAAAAGTCTGTTGAATTATGTTACAGATAAACTTGTATTTTTGGTTAAGTAATTAAATCGTTTGAAAGAATCAAAGATGCGATAGATCGATCTGTAATAGATGATTGCGCTCTTTCAGCCTACAGCAGTTAGTATTGTCCAAACTCTTATCAAATTTATCATTTTTCTGTCTTCTATTTTTTATTTATATGTTTTGTTTTTACAGGTGACTGGACCTAAACATTGATTGATCTCAGCAGTGACTGGACCTAAACATTGATTGATCTCAGCAGTGATTGGACCTAAACATTGGTTGATCTTCAGCAGTGACTGCTACACGCTATCTCGCTAAACGTTTTCTCTTGTGGACGATTTTACCAGTTTAAGATTGTCTTGTTCGACAGCTGAACCAGAAACATTAATAAAATGAGATCTCATTTCTCTTCTCTCGTGTCTTTAATCTCCTAACCTTTGCCTCCCAAACATTTATAATGGTGTGTGTTTAGTCTCTATGTGCTACGATCATCTGTCATCTTTCATCAATTCAGAAGTCTAAGAAAATAAACATAAAATGGTATCGAGCAGCTAAACTAACAGAAAGACAATATAAACGTCAACGTTTCGGCAAAGGTTTTCATCGGGTATAACAAACAAACTACACACATTAAATACACAATTCCGAGTCAGAATGCAAAACAACTACACAGATCTAAACTGCGACGTCTCCTCGGGGTTATCTTTGCTTACATCATGATATCCCGTGTTTGGTTTACACAAGGCTACAGTGTCTCTTTACTTTATTTTTCTTTTCGTTTTTAAAAATGTATTTTTGTAGTATACAGTATCCGTTGGGCAATGCGCATGTTTATCATCCTCCCAACATGCCCTAGTCAATCTCAGCTCTGTATTGTTGACGTAACATACGGAAAGCTAGAACGCTGTCACTTTTAACACCGAAGCACCGGTTCCAGCGATGCACTTTCTTACTTTAAAATTAAGCAGCGATGCTGAAATGGTTTGTCATTTTTGTTCATTCATTTAGAAATTTAGACTATTTCCCTTTCTAGATAACCCATTCATTTAGAAATTTAGACTATTTCCCTTTCTAGATAACCCATTCATTTAGACATGTAGACTATTTCCCTTTCTAGATAACCTACTTATTTTTTTTTTAAAACAACGTCAACAAGTGCTATTGATTTTCAAAATGGGCATACAGTTTTTTGTTGTTTTCATAATTCTTATCTAGAAAATTAGTTCCGAGGAAAGCCCAGTTATCCATACGCATTATTTCAAGGACTAGTACATCTTTGGAAAGTGAAAATATAACTTTATTGTACTCTTCTTCCTCTTCTACTATCCTTCCTCTGTTGCCGTTGGCGTCGAGGGGAGAAACAATCTGCGATTCTTTGCGTACTAAAATTCTTTCTTGTACTAAAATTACAAAATTGGTGCAAGTGCAAACATATTTAGTGTCTTTATATATATATATATATATATATATATATATATATATATATATGTGTGTGTGTGTATATATGTGTGTGTGTGTGTGTGTCCACACCGAGTGTCCACAAAACCACTCCTTTATTTATAATAATTATAAGATCTAAACAATTTGGAATACTCTTATACGTCAGTAACTACAATTGCATCATCTCAAAAGATTTCTTGTGGTATCACACATACATGATGTGTGCCACAGCCGTAACTCGGCAAATATTGATGTGATAATCTAGCTAAGATAAGACTCTCTGCGGCATATCCGGTGTTATCGAATTTACAACTTCAGTGATGCTTTCCTGCAGATCAGCCAAGTTTGCTCAAAATGTTCTTTTCCATCCCTCAGAATCTCTGTCTACTTCACGCTCCGCCAGAGGGCAGTGAAATCCAAAATGGCGCTACCCCCCCCCCTTTCCCCTACAAAAATGCAACTGATACGTGTTGAAATTTGTTAAACCAAACAGTGTTGTGAATGTTATGAAGATTTAATGCGCTAATTTAATATGAATCTGAGTACTGACAAGTCAATTCTAAGGTGGTGCAACAGTTTCATTAAAAACATGATACACATGTGACATTCACAGAGAAAGGGACATTCAGGTCCAGTGTCGGTCTCGGAGCAAGTTGATGATAACGTCAGAAAAGTTTTTTTTTAGCAGGCCCAAGAGGTCGACTCTCAGGGATAGCCAAGAGGTCGACTCTCAGGGATAGCCAAGAGGTCGACTCTCAGGGATAGCCAAGAGGTCGACTCTCAGAGCTAGCAAAGAGGTCGACTCTCAGAGCTAGCCAAGAGGTCGACTCTCAGAGCTAGCCAAGAGGTCGACTCTCAGAGCTAGCCAAGAGGTCAACTCTCAGGGATAGCCAAGAGGTCGACTCTCAGGGATAGCCAAGAGGTCGACTCTCAGGGATAGCCAAGAGGTCGACTCTCAGAGCTAGCCAAGAGGTCGACTCTCAGAGCTAGCCAAGAGGTCGACTCTCAGGGATAGCCAAGAGGTCGACTCTCAGGGATAGCCAAGAGGTCGACTCTCAGGGATAGCCAAGAGGTCGACTCTCAGGGATAGCCAAGAGGTCGACTCTCAGAGCTAGCAAAGAGGTCGACTCTCAGAGCTAGCCAAGAGGTCGACTCTCAGAGCTAGCCAAGAGGTCGACTCTCAGAGCTAGCCAAGAGGTCAACTCTCAGAGCTAGCAAAGAGGTCGACTCTCAGAGCTAGCCAAGAAGTCAGCTCTCGGAGCTAGTCATGAAATCAACTCTCAGAGCTAGCCAAGAAGCCAGGAAGTCAACTCTCAGAGCTAGTTAAGAAGCCAAGAAGTCAACTCTCAGAACTAGTCATGAAGTTAACTCTCAGAGCTAGCCAAGAAGTCAACTCTCAGAGCTAGCCAAGAAGTCAACTCTCAGAGCTAGCCAAGAAGCCAGGAAGTCAACTCTCAGAGCTAGTCAAGAAGCCAAGAAGTCAACTCTCAGAACTAGTCATGAAGTTAACTCTCAGAGCTAGCCAAGAAGTCAACTCTCAGAGCTAGCCAAGAAGTCAACTCTCAGAGCTAGCCAAGAAGCCAAGAAGTCAACTCTCAGAGCTAGTCATGAAGTCAAGAAGTCAACTCTCAGAGCAAGTCGAAGAAGCTAAGAAGTCAACTCTCAGAGCTAGCCAAGAAGCCAAGAAGTAAACTCTCAGAGCTAGTCAAGAAGCCAAGAAGTCAACTCTCAGAGCTAGTCAAGAAGTCAACTCTCAGAGCTAGCCAAGAAGTCAAGAAGTCAACTCTCAGAGGTAGTCAAGAAGCCAAGATGTCAACTCTCAGAGCTAGTCAAGAAGCCAAGAAGTCAAATCTCAGAGCTAGTCATGAAGTAAACTCTCAGAGCTAGCCAAGAAGCCAAGAAGTCAACTCTCAGAGCTAGCCAAGAAGTCAACTCTCAGAGCTAGTCAAGAAGTCAACTCTCAGAGCTAGCCAAGAAGTCAACTCTCAGAGCTAGTCAAGAAGTCAACTCTCATAGCTAGCCAAGAAGCCATCTCTCAGAGCTAGTCAAGAAGTCAACTCTCAGAGCTAGTCAAGAAGTCAACTCTCAGAGCTAGTCAAGAAGTCAACTCTCAGAGCTAGCCAAGAAGCCATCTCTCAGAGCTAGTGAAGAAGCCATCTCTCAGAGCTAGCCAAGAAGTCAACTCTCAGACCTTGAACAGAATTAGGACGTCTCGTAAAGAATGTACCTCCACCACCTGCAGCAAGTCTGGATGATCAGCAGAAAAGCTCCACTGTAAACTCGATCACACCAGATATGTTGTAGCGAAACATTTCAGAGGAAGAGGTATGTTTACAGCACTCTGAAAAAATGACGAATAATCAAGAACAGAAAATAAACAAAGAACAATATATGATTCGAAGCAGGATCAAACCCGTTCTCCTTGGCACGGCGCCTTGCCACGAGAAGCCAAACGCTAGGGAACACTGCCAACTCTGCTAAATAAAAAATTAGCTATCATTGGCGATGTCTTTCACGCATGTGTACTCCTAACTATAGCATAGGGCTACGATCACAACTCGGGAATAGATTGTGTATCTATATTTTCCTGTTAAGACTAGTATCTCCCGGATAGGGCAGGGCTGGATACTTGCGTTGCAGGCAAACATTTATAGGAAGAATAGTAGTTTTCCAGCGGCTTATACTGGAGACAAATAATAATAAATGAATATTATTATAGCGGGAAACCTCCGAGGTGATAATTCAGCGAATCATTTCAGAGGAAGAGGTGTGTATACAGCACTCGGAAAAATGACGAATAATCAACAACGTTTGGCTTCTCGTGGCAAGGCGCTGTGCCAAGGAGTACGGTTTCGATCCTGCAACCGTAGATTGCACTCCGAAACCCAAGCGAGTTTTTCCACGAGACTTTTTTTCCAAGTGCTGTAAACATACCTCTTCCTCTGAAGTGATTCGCTGATTATCGTCTCGGAAATTTCCCGCTATAATAATATCCATGTATTATTATTTGTCTCCAGATATGTTGCAGGAAGTCTGGTACCAGCTACATTACTGCATCAATGGTTTTCAAGTAACGGCTGTGGCGCACATCAAGTGTGTGTGTGATACCAACTTACACAATATATGAAACTGTATTAGTTGATGCAACTGTAGCCAATGATGTATATTCCAATAAGTTTTACTTTTATAACTGCTTCAATTTACGGAGTATTTTTGTGAATATCTTGTATATTTCATTGTGAGCGTGCAGTTTGTTCAATTATAAGACAGGATGTAAAGTGATTTTACAGTGTTTAACTTAATAATGTGCCTACAACAAGTGTTCATTTCACTGTTATGGTGAATATTCTGAATGGAACATTCAACAACAGACACATATATGTACATATTCGTATGTAGAACGCAATGAAATTAACTTTGTCCTGCTCTTATTGCAAATTTATCTGCTAAAACTTGTTGACCAAAATTCAGATTTTTCCTATATACCCCATAACATAAACGCAAAAATTATATTTTTCCTATGTCTTTTTCAACGGTCTATCGAATTTTACACATTTTCTTAGCCAAATATAGCATAAAATCCCTTTACGCCGCTAAAAATGTCGACCACATTTAATACTTTCTCTATGTATCCGATATAATCATAACACAGTGAACGGGTAGCTATAATGCTATTAAGTGGAGCACAGAAGACACTGATAGAATGGGAAGAGTAGGGCCAAGACTAATAATAGTAATATTTAAAACAACAAAATAATACACATTTTCCAATGATAATGACGATTTAGTTAAATGATGAATTCTATAAACAGTTGCAAAATGTCAGATGGATGAAAGACGAGCCAAGGATATTATAATCCTCTTCTTCTTCTACTTCTTCTACCTTTTTAGCTCTCAGTGGAGCATAGGTCTTCAACAAATACTTTCCAAGTCGTTCTGTTTTTTGCCATTCTTTTAAGATCATCCCATATCTTCCCCATCAACTTCATCTCTGCTTCTATCTGTCTTCTGCAAGAATTCCTTGGTCTTCCTCTTTGTCTTTTCCCCTGGAGATTCCAAAAAAGGGCCTGTTGTGTAATACTCTCAGTTGGCTTCCGTAGTGCGTGTCCTATCCAGCGCCATCGTCTTCGCTGTATCTCTTATTCCACTGGTGTTTGACTGGTACTTTTCCCTAATTCTATGTTAGTGATTTTGTCCTGCCATTTCCATCCTTTTATCCTGCGTAAGCATCCATTAATGAAAGTCTATATCTTCGTGATTGACAATTTTGTTGTTCTCTATGTTTCACGGCCATATAATAGGACCGCCTTAACATTTGAGTTGAAAATGTTTATTTTTGTATTTAACCTAATTTCTTTGGATTTCCATATGTTTCCCAGTGCAATGAAAGCTCCTCTTGCTTTTGATATCCTTATTTTGGTATCATTTTCTGTTCCTACCTCTTTATCTATATTACTGGCCAGATATATGTAAGATTGTACATCTAACAGAGGTAATTCTCCTAGTTGTATTTGGTTATTGCCAACTGTATTAATTATCATAATATTGGTCTTATCTCTATTAATCTTCAGTCCTAGCTGTTGTGATCTCTCATCAAGTATGCTCATTGTATCCTGCATCTGTTGATGGCTGTGCGATAGGAGAGCTGTGTCATCAGCAAAGTCTAAATCATCAAGTTGTTTGGTCAGTGACCAATGGATTCTATTTCTGTTGTTTCGAGTTATTTTCATAATCCAATATATGGCCAGTAGAAAGAGAAATGGAGACAGAAGACATCCCTGACTTACTCCTGTTCTTATTTCAAATGCTTCTGTAAGCTGTCCTTCATGCACCACACTACATTTCGTTCCTTCATACATTGTTTTTATCAGGTTAATAAACTTTATGGGGATTCCGTAATGACTCAGCAACTTCCAAAGCATTCTTCTGTCTAAACTATCAAATGCCTTTTTGTAATCTATGAATCCAATATAAAGTGGGGATTTTAGTTCTAAACTTTGTTCAACTATTATACGTAGAGTAGTTATTTGATCAGCACATGATCTGTTCTTCCTAAAACCTGCTTGTTCATCTCTCAAATGTTTCTCTACGGCCTCTTTTAGTCTCTCCAGAATGATTCTGCTTAATATTTTTCCTGGCACTGATAGTAGCATAATTCCTCTATAATTTGTGCACTCCTGTAAACTTCATTTCTTTGGTAGTTTGATCATATAACCTTCTTTCCAGTCTTTAGGTATTTCTTCCCTCTCCCAAATTGTATCTAATAGATTATGTAAAAGATTATAATCCTGATCATCATCAATTACCGTGCCTGATGGCATAGGTGATCATCTCTCCACAACTTTCTATCTCGACAGTTATTTATCATTTCCGCTGTTGACCTTCTGCCAACCCATTCTCATTAGGTGTCTAGTATCTTTTCTCTTTGCTTCCCTCTATCTCTTCGTCCCTAAATTTTCCCAGTTGTTACAATAAATTCTAGCTGTTCCCTTTTCATTACATGGCCAATCCTGATGGGAGATTTGAATGCAAAAGTAGGATCGGACAACAAAGGCTTCGGAGAGATTATGGCAAAACATGGATTTGGAGAAATGAATGAGAATGGAGAGATATTCGTGAACGTCCGTGCTGTTAATCAAATGAGCCTAGGAAGAACAATATTTCAACATAAAAGAATACATAAAGTTACGTGGGTATCACCAGATCATTGAACGGAGAATCAAATTGACCATGTATTTATTAATAATAAGTTTAAGTCGCCCTTACAAGATGTAAATGTATCTATAGGAGCAAATGTGGCTTCATATCATCATCTTCTGCTAGCCAAACTGAAAAGATACACTACAACACATAAGGGTAGATAGTATTTCAATGTAGGGTTTCTTAATGAGCAAGGAATTAAAGATAAATTTTGCAGTCTTAGTATCAAACAAACACCAAGTCCTCCAACAACTAGAAAATACAATAAATATAAAAGATCATTGGAAACAGGTAAAGGATATATGGAAGGAGACGTGCGAAGAAACGCTGGGGAAAAGAGAACGTCAGGATAAGGCATGGGTGACAGCAGAAACCTTGAGAAAATTAAAGAAAGAAAGAATAAGAAAGCAGACTGCTTAGTTATATAAGGAAACAAATGAAGAGATGAAAGGAGCACTTTGAAGAACTTTTGAACAGACTCGGCCCAAATAGTCATCATCGAGTGCCTTCTCCGCAACGAAGGTTGGCTACCATGGATCGCCATTCTACTCTGTTTCTTGCTTTGATGGTGCAGGCTGTCATAGATTGACTTGTCCATCTTTTGATGTTACTCGTCCATGTTAGTCTTGGTCTGCCTCTGCCTCTTTTACCTTGTATTTTCCCTTCCAATACTACTTTTAGTAGGCTGTTGTGTCTTTTAACATGCTCCAAAAATTTCATTTGTCTTGTCTTAATTGTATTTAGTAGTTCTCTTTTTATATAGGCCCAAATAACCCTCCAGATATACTACCAACAGAAGAAGATTACACGTTAACTGTGGAAAACCAGACAAAGAAGAAATAATGAAAGCCATCAAACTAATAAAAAATGATAAAGTCACAGGACCAGATGCAATTCCGTCAGAAGCCATCAAAGTAGATATTAACACCTCTATCAAGATGTTACATAATTTACTAGAGAAAATTTAGGAGAGAGGAGATTTAACTAAAGACGGAAAATGAGGTTATATGATCAAACTACCAAAGAAAAGAAGTTTACTGGAGTGCACAAATTATAGGGGAATTATGCTACTATCAGTGTCAGGAAAAAAATTAAGCAGACTTATTCTGGAGAGACTAAAAGAGGCTATAGAGAAAAATTTGAGACATGAACAAACAGGTTTTAGGAAAAACAGATCATGTGCTGATCAAATAACTAACGTACGTATAATAGTTGAACAAAGTTTAGAACTATAGTTCCCACTTTATATTGGATTCATAGATTACGAAAAGGCATTTGATAGTTTAGACAGAAGAATGCTTTGGAAGTTGCTGAGTCATTACGGAATCCCCATAAAGTTTATTAACCTGATTAAAAACAATGTATGAAGGAATGAGATGTAGTGTTGTGCACGAAGTGCAGTTTACAGAAGCATTTGAAATAAGAATAGAAGTAAGGCATGGATGCCTTCTATCTCCTTTTCTCTTTCTACTGGTATCTGATATTCTAATGGAATCCATTGGTCACTGGCCAAACAAATTAATATTTGGACTTTGCTGATGACATAGCTCTTCTATCACATAAATTACAACGATTCAAGATAAAAGGAGCATAGTTGATGAGAGATCACAACAGCGGGGATTGAAAATAAATAGAGATAAGATAAAAATTATTATAATTAATGCAGTTGGCAATAACCAAATAAAAATAGGAGAAATACCTCTACTAGACGTACAATCTTACATATATCTGGGCAGTAATATAGATAAAGAGGGAGGAACAGAAAATGATACCAAAATAAGGATATCAAAAATAACAGGTGTATTCGTTGCACTGGGAAACATATGGAAGTCCAAAAAAAATAGGTTATATACAAAAATAAAAATTTTCTGCTCCAATATTAAGTCACTCTTATTATATGGCTGTGAAACATGGAGAACAACAAAAATGATAATCATGATACAGACATTCAATAATGGTTGCTTACGCAGAATAAAAGGATGGAAATGGCAGGACAAAATCACTAACATAGAATTATGGAAAAGGACCAGTCAAATACCAGTGGAATAAGAGATACAGCGAAGACGATGGCACTGGGTAGGAAGCCAACAGAAAGTATTGCACAACAGGCCCTCTTTCGGAATCCCCAAGTAAAAAGATAAAGAGAAGACCAAAGAATTCTTGAAGAAGACAGATGTAAGCAGAGATGAAGACTTTGGGGAAGACCTTGAACGCTCTTTAAAAATGGCACGAAACAGAACGGCTTGGAAAATGTTTCTTGAAGACCTATGCTCCACAGGGTGCTGAAAGGTATAAGAAGAATAAATCCACCCTCACTTAACTACCCACCGTAACATTTCGTTAAAATTCATTAAAATATCACCATAAATCACCCAAAACACGCCAAAATCCAAGTCTATTCAAGAGCCCGCAAATTTAAGCCAAAATCTCCCAAAATCCATTAAAACCCAGCTTTAAATAGCCAAAAATCGGACAAACTTAATTAAAATATAATAAATCGATCACGTTTGGTTCTAACATTTCTTTATTTATCGACCAGCTTTGGTTCACTATTATTATATCCATCTTTACCACACCTACCCGTCTCATTCCACTCAGTATAGAATCCAATAAAATGCAATCTATCACCTTTTACCACCAAGCCACACTTTCCAACCAACCCATTACTAATCCGCCACTGTCGACCATTAATATCCCGTTATAATACAATAAAATACAATAAATCGGCCAGCTGTGGTTCGGCCATCACCTTTTACCACCAAGCCATTCCTTCCGTTCCTTCTGACCCTACAACCCACCATCGTCCTACCAATTCGACCCTTAATATCCCATTACAACTAATTAAAATACAATCTTTAAAAAAAAATCTCTCATTTATTCTGATATCTTTCCCACCCCTACCACCTCTTAGCCTTTGATACCAACCACACACTTTTACCTCCCCCAGCCCACCCCTAACCCTACGGGACGGATCCGACAGGAATCCTTCACTTCAATTTTCCCCTTTTGGTCGTTTTTTTTCGCAAAATACATCACTCGTGCGCTTTCACAAACAATGAGAAAACTATAGATGATATAATACTCTTGTTAGTAGAGAACCTTGGATTCTCCTGGGAAGGAGTTCCTCTGATGTTCAACTACAGCAACGAAATCACAATGTTACAACACTAAACTGTCGTGTACCTTTAACGAGATGATAGCAAATCCGTTCAGCGTTAACATAGTGACATTGGTCATGTTCGCTTGTTGAATCCAACAAACAGTTTTGTTATTTTCGTTTAAATAAAAGGTTTAAATAAAGGCAATAGAGAATGATTTATAGGTGTTGGACAGGTCGTCACGTAGTAAGGTAGAAGCTACAGAATTGTAGGCGGAGCTAAAGAGGTCATAGGTCCTGAATAATTGATGATTCATCATGCTCAAAGATTCAGTGATTCTAAAAATGGGCAGGGCTTAATGAGAAATAACAAGTTTCTGCAATTCAGAGCACAGACACAAATAGTAGTCCAGTCTAGGTTGTTGGCCACGTACTGCGACCAGGTTGTTGCTCTCAGCAGTCTCGACTCCCATGACAGAGTTCGAGTCTCTCTTATAATCAGAATGAAAATGTTAGAATATAATGGTCAGGATACGTCAGTTATACGGTTAGTTAGTGAAACAGTAGAACGATTAGAAGAGTTCGAGCAATGTGTACGTCATAGATAGACTTGGATATAGTAAACAGTCGAACCCATAGCAGATACTTTATACAGGAACCATGTACGATTACAAGAGTTAATGCATAAATTATGTGAAGGAGAATCAGAGGGAGGAAGAAGGGGGAGAAGAAGAAAAAAAGGAGAAATAGAAAGAAGAAGAAGACGATAAATAGGAATTACCAAAAGCATAAGAAGAAGAGGAAGAAGTGAAATGTTATGAAAAAGGAGTGGATGAGAAAGAAAAGAGGAACATGCGAATGAAGACCTTCATGAATGGATACAGATGAAGAGGAAATCAGTAAAAGTGTGTTAGAGTAAATTAGAGAATCAATAACAGCATGATTGATGTGTGTTAGAGTAAATTAGAGAATCAATAACAGCATGATTGATGTGTGTTAGAGTAAATTAGAGAATCAATAACAGCATGATTGATGTGTGTTAGAGTAAATTAGAGAATCAATAACAGCATGATTGATGTGTGTTAGAGTAAATTAGAGAATCAATAACAGCATGATTGATGTGTGTTAGAGTAAATTAGAGAATCAATAACAGCATGATTGATGTGTGTTAGAGTAAATTAGAGAATCAATAACAGCATGATTGATGTGTGTTAGAGTAAATTAGAGAATCAATAACAGCATGATTGATGTGTGTTAGAGTAAATTAGAGAATCAATAACAGCATGATTGATGTGTGTTAGAGTAAATTAGAGAATCAATAACAGCATGATTGATGTGTGTTAGAGTAAATTAGAGAATCAATAACAGCATGATTGATGTGTGTTAGAGTAAATTAGAGAATCAATAACAGCATGATTGATGTGTGTTAGAGTAAATTAGAGAATCAATAACAGCATGATTGATGTGTGTTAGAGTAAATTAGAGAATCAATAACAGCATGATTGATGTGTGTTAGAGTAAATTAGAGAATCAATAACAGCATGATTGATGTGTGTTAGAGTAAATTAGAGAATCAATAACAGCATGATTGATGTGTGTTAGAGTAAATTAGAGAATCAATAACAGCATGATTGATGTGTGTTAGAGTAAATTAGAGAATCAATAACAGCATGATTGATGTGTGTTAGAGTAAATTAGAGAATCAATAACAGCATGATTGATGTGTGTTAGAGTAAATTAGAGAATCAATAACAGCATGATTGATGTGTGTTAGAGTAAATTAGAGAATCAATAACAGCATGATTGATGTGTGTTAGAGTAAATTAGAGAATCAATAACAGCATGATTGATGTGTGTTAGACTAAATTGGAGAATCAATAACAGCATGATTGATGTGTGTTAGAGTAAATTAGAGAATCAATAACAGCATGATTGATGTGTGTTAGACTAAATTGGAGAATCAATAACAGCATGATTGATGTGTGTTAGAGTAAATTAGAGAATCAATAACAGCATGATTGATGTGTGTTATAGTAAATTAGAGAATCAATAACAGCATGATTGATGTGTATTAGAGTAAATTAGAGAATCAATAACAGCATGATTGATGTGTGTTAGAGTAAATTAGAGAATCAATAACAGCATGATTGATGTGTATTGGAGTAAATTACAGAATCAATAACAGCATGATTGATGTGTGTTAGAGTAAATTGGAGAATCAATAACAGCATGATTGATGTGTGTTAGAGTAAATTGGAGAATCAATAACAGCATGATTGATGTGTGATACAGTAAATTGGAGAATCAATAACAGCCTGATTGATGTGTGATAAAGTAAATTGGAGAATCAATAACAGCATGATTGATGTGTGTTAGAGTAAATTGGAGAATCAATAACAGCATGATTGATGTGTGTTAGAGTAAATTGGAGAATCAATAACAGCATGATTGATGTGTGATACAGTAAATTGGAGAATCAATAACAGCCTGATTGATGTGTGATAGAGTAAATTGGAGAATCAATAACAGCCTGATTGATGTGTGATACAGTAAATTGGAGAATCAATAACAGCATGATTGATGTCTGTTAGAGTAAATTGGAAAATCAATAACAGCATGATTGATGTGTGATACAGTAAATTGGAGAATCAATAACAGCATGATTGGTGTCTGTTAGAGTAAATTGGAGAATCAATAACAGCATGATTGATGTGTGATACAGTAAATTGGAGAATCAATAACAGCATGATTGATGTATGTTAGAGTAATTTGGAGAATCAATAACAGCATGATTGATGTCTGTTAGAGTAAATTGGAGAATCAATAACAGCATGATTTATCTGAAGCAACAAGTTTCAACAAAATCGTTGTAGACAAGAAAGAATTGTTTCAAGTGTGGCTCGCTCTTCAAGACATTATATTTCAGAGATTACAGAAAAATTGGAATCTTTGACAGGTTATGCCGGAGGCAGAATTCTATGGCAGCCAATAACATGAATTATTCAATTTAGAAATGAGGAAATTAAATAATGCTTCAAACAAAACCAGACTACTTTTAGCTTAACTTAAATAAAAGAAAGCAACAAAAATAATTAATGAAAAATATTATGTTACAGTTATGATTAGATACAAAATGATAGCATGCATTCCGAGGAGAGTTCAACAATTAAAGAATGTCACTTTTCCAAATCGACATATTCAATATTAATATAAATGTGAGAGTTTAAAGAAGAAAGACAACGGTTGTGTTGGTTATCTCAAAGGATGATACTCCTCCAGACTGCACATACAAGTTAAATAAGAGCAATTAGAAACAAGTGAATGAATTCAAACAGCTGCGACATCAACTTCTCATCCACGATGTACCTCGTGTTCATGATGAGGATGATAATGAGGTAAAATGATTGTTTTTAAATATTGAAACAAGCAACGAGGGGAGATATAATTTGTGGTCTTTTGCTCTTCTATTAGCTCCCGCTGCTGTTATGTTTCCTAGTGCTTCTTATATTCCATCCATCTTTTTTGTGGTCGACCATTGGGTCTGGTGTTCTCTCAACGTTTATTGAAGGTTCGTTGTGTTGTGTTTTGATCACTCTGCCTTGTCACGTTGTCAAACCATTGTATCTGTTGTTTCTTTATATATTTTATGGCGGGGCTATTCCTAGCTTTTTTCTCAGTTCTTTATTTCTGATCTTATCTCTCAGGCTGTTTCCTGTCATTCACAACACATTTCATCTCAGTAGATGTTATTTTTCTTATTGTTCTTGCATCTAGGGTCAAGTTCTGGCATTGGTAGCACAACGTTGGGATGAAGATTGTATTGTAAAGTGTCCGTTTTGTCTCATTTCCTTGTTGGACAAAAGTGGTGATAGCCTTGTGAAATCCAATGGTTTGACAAGCTTTCTTGCATCTTGCGTGTATCTCTGCTGTTTGAGGATTATCGTTTGTCACTAAACTTTCTAGGTATTTTAATTCCTCTACCTTTTTTAGTTGCCTGCCTTCTATAGTTATGTTGATGTTCTTTTTTTGTGCGACATTCATGATTCTTGTTTTGTTGATGTTGATTTTTATGTTGTATTTTGTGCCTGTGCTGTTGAGTTTATTTAAATGCACAGGCCTTGAGTAATGCCTTATAACATTAACAAGACAATATGAGATGGCATACAATGTGAGAGCTTCAATATTAATTTCACAATTGAAATAACAAAAAATACCTGACTAAATGAAAAACTCATTGATTTTTTTAAAAACCCCAGACCCACATAACATTTGTACGTAATGAATGTAATAGATTTAGCACAGTGAACTAAGCATACATGAGCAAGCTTCGCATCAAAGAAAGGAGTTTGATAATAACTGCTAATGATGTGCCATAACAACGTGGAAACCATTTGTTGTAGATATCTGACAATAATAAATCTCGAGTAATAATGGCATTTTGTAACTTATTTGAAAAACGTTCAATGTTAAATTGTGATAAAGACTCAAATGTTAAATTGTGATAAAAACTCAAATGTTAAATTGTGATAAAGACTCAAATGTTAAATTGTGATAAAGACTCAAATGTTAAATTGTGATAAAGACTCAAATGTTAAATTGTGATAAAGACTCAAATGTTAAATTGTGATAAAGACTCAAATGTTAAATTGTGATAAAGACTCAAATGTTAAATTGTGATAAAGACTCAAATGCCGAGGACATAAGTGTCAGATACATAAATGAATTGATGATCACGTCTGAGGCTAGATTTACGAGAGAGAAATCGGTGAGAATTGATGAAGAAATGATAAACTTCAATGTATTTCTGGATGCACTTGTCAGAAAATACAGGAAAGGGGTGTACAAAGGGTTAAGATATCCTGGGAGTAAACAGTTAATAAGAAAGGCGAAGAGAGTTCGGTCATAAAACAGGGAGATGACTTACAAATTGATATAGAAATAATTCTATAAGAAAGAAGGAAAGCAAAGCAAACAGTTGGTTAGGTATTCAAAGAATGTTTGATGAGAAAACAGAGCAGGAAAGTAAACAGTTGGCAAGGAATACTAAGGATGTTTATGAAGAAAATATCAGATTCAGAAAATTAAGTAATCAGAGATTTAATATACAAATAATTAGCATAGAATTATGAGAAAATATCAGGCAAACACCAGTAGAAAAAATGATATGAAACATGAAAATAACAATTGATAGGAAACACCTAGCAAAGACAAAGGACAAGCCAGACAGAAACTTGTTGGAATCCCCAGGGAATAAGACAAAAAGGAAATACAACCCAAAAAAATCTTGGAGTGTAGAGGTAGAAAAAGATTTTTTTAAAACATCAGGAAGGCGTGGAATGAAAACAACGCAAAACAAAAGAGTAAAAAAATGTTTCATGAAGGCCAGTGCTCCCTTAGGAGTTGAAAGGCGGAATCACAACAATAATAATAAGAATAAGAAGAAAATATAAAAGTTGTACAATTGGAAAAAAAAACGATTCGAAAAATGTTAAATTGGGGGGGGGGGGGGGGATATAGGCCAGCGAGAATTAGTAAACAATTTCTGACAATTAAAAAGTTGGAAGGAAATATCAGTCATGTAGAATTAGATTCGGAAACAATGGAACAAATCTCACAACAATAAACTAAGACAGTTATTTTACTGACCAATAAGAGAGAGAGAGTTTAAATTGGTAGCTTGGGCCTTCTCGAGGCTGAGAAAAAGAGTATAAGAGAGAAAGAGATAGTATGAAAGAGAGTATTAGAGATGAGGATAAAGTGGGAGAATTAGAGAGAAGAATGTTAGTGTGAGAGAGTGTGTCAAAGGGTTATGTGTGTGAGTGAATGTGCTTGTGCCTGTGTGTTACAAGAGTGGAGGAGACCAATTATTGCTGATGTCAATTTAACTTTACATAACAGCGATCTCTAATAACCAAATAAGAATGAGTGAATGTGCTTGTGCTTGTGTGTTACAAGAGTGGAGGAGACCAATTATTGCTGATGTCAATTTAACTTTACATAACAGCGATCTCTAATAACCAAATAAGAATGAGTGAATGTGCTTGTGCCTGTGTGTTACAAGAGTGGAGGAGACCAATTATTGCTGATGTCAATTTAACTTTACATAACAGCGGTCTCTAATAACCAAATAAGAATGAGTGAATGTGCTTGTGCCTGTGTGTTACAAGAGTGGAGGAGACCAATTATTGCTGATGTCAATTTAACTTTACATAACAGCGATCTCTAATAACCAAATAAGAATGAGTGAATGTGCTTGTGCCTGTGTGTTACAAGAGTGGAGGAGACCAATTATTGCTGATGTCAATTTAACTTTACATAACAGCGGTCTCTGATAACCAAATAAGAATGAGTGAATGTGCTTGTGCCTGTGTGTTACAAGAGTGGAGGAGACCAATTATTGCTGATGTCAATTTAACTTTACATAACAGCGATCTCTAATAACCAAATAAGAATGAGTGAATGTGCTTGTGCCTGTGTGTTACAAGAGTGGAGGAGACCAATTATTGCTGATGTCAATTTAACTTTACATAACAGCGGTCTCTAATAACCAAATAAGAATGAGTGAATGTGCTTGTGCCTGTGTGTTACAAGAGTGGAGGAGACCAATTATTGCTGATGTCAATTTAACTTTACATAACAGCGATCTCTAATAACCAAATAAGAATGAGTGAATGTGCTTGTGCCTGTGTGTTACAAGAGTGGAGGAGACCAATTATTGCTGATGTCAATTTAACTTTACATAACAGCGGTCTCTGATAACCAAATAAGAATGAGTGAATGTGCTTGTGCCTGTGTGTTACAAGAGTGGAGGAGACCAATTATTGCTGATGTCAATTTAACTTTACATAACAGCGATCTCTGATAACCAAATAAGAATGAGTGAATGTGCTTGTGCCTGTGTGTTACAAGAGTGGAGGAGACCAATTATTGCTGATGTCAATTTAACTTTACATAACAGCGGTCTCTGATAACCAAATAAGAATGAGTGAATGTGCTTGTGCCTGTGTGTTACAAGAGTGGAGGAGACCAATTATTGCTGATGTCAATTTAACTTTATATAACAGCGATCTCTAATAACCAAATAAGAATGAGTGAATGTGCTTGTGCCTGTGTTACAAGAGTGGAGGAGACCAATTATTGCTGATGTCAATTTAACTTTACATAACAGCGGTCTCTGATAACCAAATAAGAATGAGTGAATGTGCTTGTGCCTGTGTGTTACAAGAGTGGAGGAGACCAATTATTGCTGATGTCAATTTAACTTTACATAACAGCGGTCTCTGATAACCAAATAAGAATGAATGAATGTGCTTGTGCCTGTGTGTTACAAGAGTGGAGGAGACCAATTATTGCTGATGTCAATTTAACTTTACATAACAGCGGTCTCTGATAACCAAATAAGAATGAGTGAATGTGCTTGTGCCTGTGTGTTACAAGAGTGGAGGAGACCAATTATTGCTGATGTCAATTTAACTTTTACATAACAGCGATCTCTAATAACCAAATAAGAATGAGTGAATGTGCTTGTGCCTGTGTGTTACAAGAGTGGAGGAGACCAATTATTGCTGATGTCAATTTAACTTTACATAACAGCGGTCTCTGATAACCAAATAAGAATGAGTGAATGTGCTTTTGCCTGTGTGTTACAAGAGTGGAGGAGACCAATTATTGCTGATGTCAATTTAACTTTACATAACAGCGGTCTCTAATAACCAAATAAGAATGAGTGAATGTGCTTGTGCCTGTGTGTTACAAGAGTGGAGGAGACCAATTATTGCTGATGTCAATTTAACTTTACATAACAGCGATCTCTAATAACCAAATAAGAATGAGTGAATGTGCTTGTGCCTGTGTGTTACAAGAGTGGAGGAAACCAATTATTGCTGATGTCAATTTAACTTTACATAACAGCGGTCTCTAATAACCAAATAAGAATGAGTGAATGTGCTTGTGCCTGTGTGTTACAAGAGTGGAGGAGACCAATTATTGCTGATGTCAATTTAACTTTACATAACAGCGATCTCTGATAACCAAATAAGAATGAGTGAATGTGCTTGTGCCTGTGTGTTACAAGAGTGGAGGAGACCAATTATTGCTGATGTCAATTTAACTTTACATAACAGCGGTCTCTGATAACCAAATAAGAATGAGTGAATGTGCTTGTGCCTGTGTGTTACAAGAGTGGAGGAGACCAATTATTGCTGATGTCAATTTAACTTTACATAACAGCGGTCTCTAATAACCAAATAAGAATGAGTGAATGTGCTTGTGCCTGTGTGTTACAAGAGTGGAGGAGACCAATTATTGCTGATGTCAATTTAACTTTACATAACAGTGGTCTCTGATAACCAAATAAGAATGAGTGAATGTGCTTGTGCCTGTGTGTTACAAGAGTGGAGGAGACAAATTATTGCTGATGTCAATTTAACTTTACATAACAGCGGTCTCTAATAACCAAATAAGAATGAGTGAATTTGCTTGTGCCTGTGTGTTACAAGAGTGGAGGAGACCAATTATTGCTGATGTCAATTTAACTTTACATAACAGCGGTCTCTGATAACCAAATAAGAATGAGTGAATGTGCTTGTGCCTGTGTGTTACAAGAGTGAAGGAGACCAATTATTGCTGATGTCAATTTAACTTTACATAACAGCGGTCTCTAATAACCAAATAAGAATGAGTGAATGTGCTTGTGCCTGTGTGTTACAAGAGTGGAGGAGACCAATTATTGCTGATGTCAATTTAACTTTACATAACAGCGGTCTCTGATAACCAAATAAGAATGAGTGAATGTGCTTGTGCCTGTGTGTTACAAGAGTGGAGGAGACCAATTATTGCTGATGTCAATTTAACTTTACATAACAGCGGTCTCTAATAACCAAATAAGAATGAGTGAATGTGCTTGTGCCTGTGTGTTACAAGAGTGGAGGAGACCAATTATTGCTGATGTCAATTTAACTTTACATAACAGCGATCTCTAATAACCAAATAAGAATGAGTGAATGTGCTTGTGCCTGTGTGTTACAAGAGTGGAGGAGACCAATTATTGCTGATGTCAATTTAACTTTACATAACAGCGATCTCTAATAACCAAATAAGAATGAGTGAATGTGCTTGTGCCTGTGTGTTACAAGAGTGGAGGAGACCAATTATTGCTGATATCAATTTAACTTTACATAACAGCGGTCTCTAATAACCAAATAAGAATGAGTGAATGTGCTTGTGCTTGTGTGTTACAAGAGTGGAGGAGACCAATTATTGCTGATGTCAATTTAACTTTACATAACAGCGGTCTCTAATAACCAAATAAGAATGAGTGAATGTGCTTGTGCCTGTGTGTTACAAGAGTGGAGGAAACAAATTATTGCTGATGTCAATTTAACTTTACATAACAGCGGTCTCTAATAACCAAATAAGAATGAGTGAATGTGCTTGTGCCTGTGTGTTACAAGAGTGGAGGAGACCAATTATTGCTGATGTCAATTTAACTTTACATAACAGTGGTCTCTGATAACCAAATAAGAATGAGTGAATGTGCTTGTGCCTGTGTGTTACAAGAGTGGAGGAGACCAATTATTGCTGATGTCAATTTAACTTTACATAACAGCGGTCTCTAATAACCAAATAAGAATGAGTGAATTTGCTTGTGCCTGTGTGTTACAAGAGTGGAGGAGACCAATTATTGCTGATGTCAATTTAACTTTACATAACAGCGGTCTCTAATAACCAAATAAGAATGAGTGAATGTGCTTGTGCCTGTGTGTTACAAGAGTGGAGGAGACCAATTATTGCTGATGTCAATTTAACTTTACATAACAGCGGTCTCTGATAACCAAATAAGAATGAGTGAATGTGCTTGTGCCTGTGTGTTACAAGAGTGGAGGAGACCAATTATTGCTGATGTCAATTTAACTTTACATAACAGCGGTCTCTAATAACCAAATAAGAATGAGTGAATGTGCTTGTGCCTGTGTGTTACAAGAGTGGAGGAGACCAATTATTGCTGATGTCAATTTAACTTTACATAACAGCGGTCTCTGATAACCAAATAAGAATGAGTGAATGTGCTTGTGCCTGTGTGTTACAAGAGTGGAGGAGACCAATTATTGCTGATATCAATTTAACTTTACATAACAACATTCTCTAATAACCAAATAAGAATGAGTGAATGTGCTTGTGCCTGTGTGTTACAAGAGTGGAGGAGACCAATTATTGCTGATGTCAATTTAACTTTACATAACAGCGGTCTCTGATAACCAAATAAGAATGAGTGAATGTGTTTGTGTCTGTGTGTTACAAGAGTGGAGGAGACCAATTATTGCTGATGTCAATTTAACTTTACATAACAGCGGTCTCTGATAACCAAATAAGAATGAGTGAATGTGATTGTGCCTGTGTGTTACAAGAGTGGAGGAGACCAATTATTGCTGATGTCAATTTAACTTTACATAACAGCGGTCTCTAATAACCAAATAAGAATGAGTGAATGTGCTTGTGCCTGTGTGTTACAAGAGTGGAGGAGACCAATTATTGCTGATGTCAATTTAACTTTACATAACAGCGATCT
>JAVIAB010000160.1:49228743-49276243 GCA_032433765.1 Megaustenia siamemsis | reverse complement strand
TCCAGTTTTTTTCTTTAAATAAAGACACAGACACTGCACAACTGATAGAATCCGAGTATAGACAACAATGATAAGCTAATATTGTAGTGAGGGCAGAGCAAAACTGAGATTGTTTTCAAATGTCAGCAAGTCATCCCTGAGTAAATTCTCCATTAGTGAAACAGATTAGGAAAAGTTGGCAGACGATTGTAGGACGTGGAGAAGATATGTAAGAAGTAAAAAAAAAAAAGTAAAGTACCCCTGTCACGCCAAGTGGCGTATAGGGAATATGGTGTTAGTGACCATAAATTTTACAGACCTTCGGCACATAATTTTTGGGGTAATGTGGTCGGTATTACGCCCGTGCCGCTTAACTTTCCCAGAAAAAATCTGGTACCCATTTAAGGCTGGGTGAACCCGGTAGCCGTCGGTTAGAATCGAACCCTACTCCTTGTCCTTTGTAGTCCAGTTCACTAACCACTGAGCTATCTCGGCTCCCTATATGTAAGAAGAGGCATTGCAAAGTTTGACAACAATGAGCTCAATGATAACAGAAAAACGACGCAAGAGAAAAGGGGCACATTGTCTTCTTATTTGTAGTCACAGTAGAGTGTAATCTTGTATGTCCGCTTTTATTATCTATGTGTGTGTATGTATGTGTGTATGTGTGCGAGAGTGTTTCTAATTTGTCTTGAAGTAACTCTCAGTAATCCATCGATAAGAAAATACATACAACTCTCTTGCTATTGCTACTAGGATAGAATGAGAATACATACAACTCTCTTGCTATTGCTACTAGGATAGAATGAGAATACATACAACTCTCTTGCTATTGCTACTAGGATAGAATGAGAATACATAGAACTCTCTTGCTATTGCTACTAGGATAGAATGAGAATACATACAACTCTCTTGCTATTGCTACTAGGATAGAATGAGAATACATACAACTCTCTTGCTATTGCTACTAGGATAGAATGAGAATACATACAACTCTCTTGCTATTGCTACTAGGATAGAATGAGAATACATACAACTCTCTTGCTATTGCTACTAGGATAGAATGAGAATACATACAACTCTCTTGCTATTGCTACTAGGATAGAATGAGAATACATACAACTCTCTTGCTATTGCTACTAGGATAGAATGAGAATACATAGAACTCTCTTGCTATTGCTACTAGGATAGAATGAGAAGTCTACTGAAATTAAAACACATGGCAACAACTTGTGACGATATAATTAACCTTTTGAAAGAAACCTAATAGAGATTATAGTTAATTGGGACTGATGTCTGGACAGTAAGAATTCTTAGTAATATTCATATTGAAGTATTGAGTGTTAGCGCTACCCAGCTCTCTGAGATTCTTCTTGTGAATATCTCGGTTGTAGTTCATCATTTGTGATCCGTACAGTGCCAGTACCTCACAAGCAGTTCATCCTGTCACTAGTTCTTATCTCAGGCATACTAATCGGTAACACCTGCGCTATTTACATGAGTGACATCGTTCACTCTGTTGAAGTCAATCACTAACTCAACAATGTATGCCCTAACTAAATGCATTTAATACATGCTAATCGACTCAATAATAAAGGTATCAGTGTAAACTATCAGAAAACACACAAGGAATGGTCATATCGAAGAAACAACCATCACCATTATACAACATAAAAGCAAACTGGACAAACGTGAAACATGCACAGAGCCCCTATTGTGAGCACAATAATAACATCAGACGGAAGATGCAGCATAGAAAAAAAAGCAGAATAGCTCAAGCCAAAATAGCATTTCAGAAAATGAAAAACGTGTTGTGCAATAAGTCTATGTCAATAGAAGTGAGAAAGAGAGTTCATTGGTGCTATGTAGAGCCAAGATTCCTTCTGATTTATGAAAGCGAATCATGGACAGTAAACAAAGGAAAAGACAATTAGAGGCTAATTAGACGGGATTTCTCAAAAGAATGCTGAGAGTTTCAAGACAGCTAAATGGGCCAACTAGGAAGTTCTCAATGATTCTTAATACAAACAGAGAATTCCTTCAAATAACATCCGAAAGAAACAATCGATATTTGTCGGATACATCATGAGAAGAAGAAAGTGTGAATACTGAATACTTGGTTACAATTGGTAAATTACAGGGAAAGAGATATCGCAGACGTCAAAGTGAGAAGGCATTGGAACTAACCTCGTTGTCTCAACATTTACAACTAACCTCGTTGTCTCAACACTTACAAATAACCTCGTTGTCTCAACACTTAGAACTAACATATCCCCCGTTGTCTCAACATTTACAAGTAGCATAGCATCCGTTTTCTCAACATTTACAAGTAACATAGCCCCCATTGTCTCAACATTTACAAGTAACATAGCCCCCATTGTCTCAACATTTACAAGTTACATAGCCCCCATTGTCTCAACATTTACAAGAAACATAGCCCCCATTGTCTCAACATTTACAAGTAACATATCCCCCATTGTCTCAACATTTACAAGTAACATATCCCCCGTTGTCTCGACATTTACAAGTAACATAGCCCCCGTTGTCTCGACATTTACAAGTAACATATCCCCCGTTGTCTCGACATTTACAACTAACATATCCTGTGTTGTCTCGACATTTACAACTAACATATCCCTCGTTGTGGCAACACTTATAACTAACATATCCCTCGTTGTTGCAACATTTACAACCAACCCCGTTGTCTCAACACTTACAAATAGCCTAGTTGTCTCAACACTTACAACTAACCTCGTTGTCTCAACACTTACAACTAACCCGTTGTCCTAACACATACAACTAACCCCGTTGTGTCAAGATTTACAACTAACCTCGTTATCTCAACACTTACAACTAACCCCGTTGTCTCAACATTTACAAGTAGCATAGCCCCTATTGTCTCAACATTTACAAGTAACATGGCCCCCATTGTCTCAACATTTACAAGTAACATAGCCCCCATTGTCTCAACATTTACAAGTAACATATCCCCCGTTGTCTCGACATTTACACGTAACATATCCCCCTTGTCTCAACATTTACAACTAACATATCCCCCATTGTCTCAACATTTACAACTAACATATCCCCCGTTGTCTCGACATTTACAAATAACATATCCCCCATTGTCTCAACATTTACAACTAACATATCCCCCATTGTCTCGACATTTACAACTAACATATCCCCCATTGTCTCAACATTTACAACTAACATATCCCCCATTGTCTCAACATTTACAACTAACATATCCCCCGTTGTCTCGACATTTACAAATAACATATCCCCCATTGTCTCAACTTTTACAACTAACATATCCCCCATTGTCTCAACATTTACAACTAACATATCCCCCGTTGTCTCGACATTTACAACTAACATATCGCTCGTTCTCACAACATTTACAACTAACATATCGCTCGTTCTCACAACATTTACAACTAACATATCCCTCGTTGTGGCAACACTTATAACTAACATATCCCTCGTTTTCACAACATTTACAATTAACATATCCCCCGTTGTGGTAACACTTATAACTAACATATCCCTCGTTCTCACAACACTTATAACTAACATATCCCCCGTTGTCTCGACATTTACAACTAACATATCGCTCGTTCTCACAACATTTACAACTAACATATCCCCCATTGTCTCGACATTTACAAATAACATATCCCCCATTGTCTTAACATTTACAACTAACATATCCCCCGTTGTCTCGACATTTACAACTAATATATCGCTCGTTCTCACAACATTTACAACTAACATATCCCTCGTTGTGGCAACACTTATAACTAACATATCCCTCGTTGTGGCAACACTTATAACTAACATATCCCCCGTTGTCTCGACATCTACAACTAATATATCGCTCGTTCTCACAACATTTACAACTAACATATCCCCCGTTGTCTCGACATCTACAACTAATATATCGCTCGTTCTCACAACATTTACAACTAACATATCCCCCGTTGTCTCGACATCTACAACTAATATATCGCTCGTTCTCACAACATTTACAACTAACATATCCCTCGTTGTGGCAACACTTATAACTAACATATCCCGTTGTCTCGACATTTACAACTAACATATCCCCGATGTCTCGACATTTACAACTAACATATCCCCCGTTGTCTCGACATTTACAACTAACATATCCCCCGTTGTCTCGACATTTACAACTAATATATCGCTCGTTCTCACAACATTTACAACTAACATATCCCTCGTTGTGGCAACACTTATAAATAACATATCCCTCGTTGTCGCAACATTTACAACCAACCCCGTTGTCTCAACACTTACAACTAGCCTAGTTGTCTCAACACTTACAACTAACCTCGTTGCCTCAACACTTACAACTAACTTCGTTGTCTCAACACTTACAACTAGCCCCGTTGTCTCAACACTTACAACTAGCCTAGTTGTCTCAACGCTTACAACTAACACCGTTTTCCCAATACTTACAACTAACTTCGTTTTCTCAACACTTACAACTAACCCGTTGGCCTAACACATACAACTAACCCCGTTGTGTCAAGATTTACAACTAACCTCGTTATCTCAACACTTACAACTAACCTCGTTATCTCAACATTTACAACTAACCTCGTTGTCCCAACACTTACAACTAACTCCGTTGTCTCAACACTTACAACTCCGTTGTCTCAACACTTACAACAAACCTCCTTATCTCAACACTTACAACTAACCTCGTTATCTCAACACTTACAACTAACTCCGTTGTCTCAACACTTACAACTAACTCCGTTGTCTCAACACTTACAACTAACCCCGTTGTCTCAACACTTACAACAAACCTCCTTATCTCAACATTTACAACTAACCCGTTGTCTCAACACTTACAACAAACCTCCTTATCTGAACACTTACAACTAACCCCGTTGTCTCGGCACTTACAACAAACCTCCTTATCTCAACATTTACAACTAACCTCGTTGTCCCAAAACATACAACTAACGCCGTTGTCCCAACACTTACAACCAACCTCGTTATCTCAACACTTACAACTAACCTCGTTGTCCCAACACTTACAACTAACCGCGTTGTCCCAACATTTACAACTAAACCTCGTTGTCCCAATACTTAAAACTAATCTCGTTGTCCCAACACATACAACTAACCTCGTTATCTCAACATTTACAACTAACGCCGTTGTCCCAACACTTACTACTAACCCCGTTGTCTCAACATTTACAATTAACCACGTTGTCCCAACACTTACAACTAACGCCGTTGTCCCAACACTTACTACTTTCCCTGTTGTCTCAACATTTACAACTAACCATGTTGTCCCAACACTTACAACTAACTTCGTTGTCCCATCATTTATAACTAATCCTGTTATCTCAACACCTACAACTAACCCCATTGTCTCAACACTTACAACTAACCCCGTTATCTCAACACTTACAACTAACCCCGTTATCTCAACACTTACAACTAACGCCGTTGTCCCAACACTTACTACTTTCCCTGTTGTCTCAACATTTACAACTAACCATGTTGTCCCAACACTTACAACTAACTTCGTTGTCCCATCATTTATAACTAATCCTGTTATCTCAACACCTACAACTAACCCCATTGTCTCAACACCTACAACTAACCCCATTATCTCAACACTTACAACTAACCCCATTATCTCAACACTTACAACTAAACTCGTTGTCTCAACACTTACAACTAACCCCATTATCTCAACACTTACAACTAACCCCATTATCTCAACACTTACAACTAACCCCGTTGTCTCAACATTTACAACTAACCCCGTTATCTCAACACTTACAACTAACTTCGTTGTCCCATCATTTATAACTAATCCTGTTTTCTCAACACCTACAACTAACCCCATTGTCTCAACACTTACAACTAACCTCGTTGTCTCAACACTTACAACTAACATAGTCCTCATTGTTCGAACATATAATTTAGATTTATCCTTTTACAAACTCAGACACATTCTTTTGACATGTGTTGTACTTCTTGGATAGTGCGAATCTATAATTATTATCCAAATAACTTATGCCCACGAAATTGATACGATATTACAGGTTGTGGTTTCTCTTTTCACTAGAATAATTATTATTTATTATATACTTTTTATACATTTAAAAATTGGACAAAGTCAAAATTCTCATTAAAAACAAAATAAATCTATCCTATATAATGATAGTCTCGTCCAAAACGTTGAATATCGTGAGCCTAACAGTAAGAGCTGCATTTTTCTTATAAAAATAACACGTATTGAAAGTCTGGTTACGGCGTCTTTTATATTGGAATTTGTGTCAGGAGCTTTCTGTCAGCTGGAGAATAAAGGTCATGTGTTCAGTGCAGTCGCTACAATGTGCTCAGTGCAGTCGCTACAATGTGTTCAGTGCAGTGGCCACAATGTGCTCAGTGCAGTCGCTACAATGTGTTCAGTACAGTCGCCACAATGTGTTCAGTACAGTCACCACAATGTGTTCAGTACAGTCGCCACAATGTGTTCAGTACAGTCGCCACAATGTGTTCAGTACAGTCGCCACAATGTGTTCAGTACAATCGCCACAATGTGTTCAGTACAGTCGCTACAATGTGTTCAGTACAATCGCCACAATGTGTACAGTACAGTCGCTACAATGTGCTCAGTACAGTCGCAACAATGTGCTCAGTGCAGTCGCTACAATGTGCTCAGTGCAGTCGCTACAATGTGCTCAGTGCAGTCGCCACAATGTGCTCAGTACAGTCGCCACAATGTGCTCAGTGCAGTCACCACAATGTGCTCAGTACAGTCGCCACAATGTGCTCAGTGCAGTCGCTACAATGTGTTCAGTACAGTCGCCACAATGTGTTCAGTACAGTCACCACAATGTGTTCAGTGCAGTCGCGACAATGTGTTCAGTGCAGTCGCTACAATGTGTTCAGTGCAGTGGCCACAATGTGCTCAGTGCAGTCGCTACAATGTGTTCAGTACAGTCGCCACAATGTGTTCAGTACAGTCACCACAATGTGTTCAGTACAGTCGCCACAATGTGTTCAGTACAGTCGCCACAATGTGTTCAGTACAGTCGCCACAATGTGTTCAGTACAATCGCCACAATGTGCTCAGTGCAGTCGCTACAATGTGCTCAGTGCAGTCGCCACAATGTGTTCAGTACAGTCGCTACAATGTGTTCAGTACAATCGCCACAATGTGCTCAGTGCAGTCGCTACAATGTGCTCAGTGCAGTCGCCACAATGTGTACAGTACAGTCGCTACAATGTGCTCAGTACAGTCGCAACAATGTGCTCAGTGCAGTCGCTACAATGTGCTCAGTGCAGTCGCTACAATGTGCTCAGTGCAGTCGCCACAATGTGCTCAGTACAGTCGCCACAATGTGCTCAGTGCAGTCACCACAATGTGCTCAGTACAGTCGCCACAATGTGCTCAGGACAGTCGCATCAATGTGCTCAGTACAGTCGCCACAATGTGCTCAGTACAGTCGCATCAATGTGTTTAGTACAGTCGCCACAATGTGTTTAGCACATTCGCCACAATGTGCTCAGTGCAGTCGCGACAATGTGTTCAGTGCAGTCGCCACAATGTGCTCAGTGCTGTCGCCACAATGTGCTCAGTACAGTCGCCACAATGTGCTTAGTGAAGTCGCCACAATGTGTTCAGTGCAGTCGCCACAATGTGCTCAGTGCAGTCGCGACAATGTGCTCAGTGCAGTCGCCACAATGTGCTCAGTGCAGTCGCGACAATGTGTTCAGTGCAGTCGCCACAATGTGCTCAGTGCAGTCGCCACAATGTGCTCAGTGCAGTCGCCACAATGTGCTCAGTACAGTCGCATCAATGTGTTTAGTACAGTCGCCACAATGTGTTTAGCACAGTCGCCACAATGTGCTCAGTGCAGTCGCCACAATGTGTTCAGTGCAGTCGCCACAATGTGCTCAGTGCAGTCGCGACACATGTGTTCAGTGCAGTCGCCACAATGTGCTCAGTGCAGTCGCCACAATGTGCTCAGTGCAGTCGCCACAATGTGCTCAGTACAGTCGCATCAATGTGTTTAGTACAGTCGCCACAATGTGTTTAGCATAGTCGCCACAATGTGCTCAGTGCAGTCGCCACAATGTGTTCAGTGCAGTCGCCACAATGTGCTCAGTGCAGTCGCGACAATGTGTTCAGTGCAGTCGCCACAATGTGCTCAGTGCAGTCGCCACAATGTGTTCAGTGCAGTCGCCACAATGTGCTCAGTGAAGTCGCCACAATGTGTTCAGTGCAGTCGCCACAATGTGCTCAGTGCAGTCGCCACAATGTGCTCAGTACAGTCGCCACAATGTGTTCAGTGCAGTCGCCACAATGTGCTCAGTGAAGTCGCCACAATGTGTTCAGTGCAGTCGCCACAATGTGCTCAGTACAGTCGCCACAATGTGTTTAGTACAGTCGCCACAACGTGCTCAGTACAGTCGCCACAATGTGCTCAGTACAGTCGCCATAATGTGTTTAGTACAGTCGCCACAATGTGCTCAGTACAGTCGCCACAATGTGTTTTGTACAGTCGCCACAATGTGCTCAGTACAGTCGCCACAATGTGCTTAGTACAGTCGCCACAATGTGCTCAGTACAGTCGCCACAATGTGTTTTGTACAGTCGCCACAATGTGCTCAGTACAGTCGCCACAATGTGCTCAGTACAGTCGCCACAATGTGCTCAGTACAGTCGCCACAATGTGTTTAGTACAGTCGCCACAATGTGCTCAATACAGTCGCCACAATGTGTTTAGTACAGTCGCCACAATGTGTTTAGTACCGTCGCCACAGTGTGTTTAGTACAGTCGCCACAATGTGCTCAGTACAGTCGCCACAATGTGTTTAGTACAGTCGCCACAATGTGCTCAGTACAGTCGCCACAATGTGCTCAGTACAGTCGCCACAATGTTCTCAGTACAGTCGCCACAATGTGCTCAGTACAGTCGCTACAATGTGCTCAGTACAGTCGCCACAATGTGCTCAGTACAGTCGCCACAATGTTTTTAGTACAGTCGCCACAATGTGCTCAGTACAGTCGCCACAATGTGCTCAGTACAGTCGCCACAATGTGTTTAGTACAGTCGCCACAATGCTCTCAGTACAGTCGCCACAATGTGTTTAGTACAGTCGCCACAATGCTCTCAGTACAGCCGCCACAAAGTGTTCAGTACAGTCGCCACAATGTGCTCAGTGCAGTCGCCACAATGTGCTCAGTACAGTCGCCACAATGTTCTCAGTACAGTCGCCACAATGTGTTCAGTACAGTCGCCACAATGTTCTCAGTACAGTCGCCACAATGTTCTCAGTACAGTCGCCACAATGTGCTCAGTACAGTCGCCACAATGTGCTCAGTACAGTCGCCACAATGTGCTCAGTACAGTCGCCACAATGTTCTCAGTACAGTCGCCACAATGTTCTCAGTGCAGTAGCCACAATGTTCTCAGTACTGTCGCCACAATGTTCTCAGTACAGTCGCCACAATGTGCTCAGTACACATTGTATACGAAGCATTTTCCTGGGGCATTTGTTTTTAAATGCATTAATTTTATTCTATATTTCTATAGTTATATAAGTTATATAAGGGATACACGGAAATGTATCTTAAAAATGCTCATTTGCCTCGCAAATACACCGGAAGTTCGTGGTGTGACTACGTGACAACGATCTTCAACAATGAAAGTGATTTCATTAAAAGTGAGTGATACACTTGACAAATACATTAAAACCAGAAATTTGTGACGAGTGGTGTGGGTTTATCTAAAATAATAGTACAAACAACACCTCAATCATAAATTGGTAACTGAATAAACAAAGCCATTAACGTGTCTATTAATGCTTGTGTGTTTACATTATATAAATTGCACAAAAATAGGCCGCAAGTGACATGCCATAATGAGACTAAAACTGTTAAAAGCAATATCAACAGAGACCAACGAATGATGGCAGACATCATCAATCTGCTCTATATTTACTCAATTATATTTTCATCTAATTGCATTCATTTACTCAGTTATGTTGTCATCTAATTGCACTCATTTACTCAGTTATGTTGTCATCTAATTGTACTCATTTATTCAGTTATATTGTCATCTAATTGCACTCATTTACTCAGTTATATTGTCATCTAATTGCACTCATTTACTCAGTTATGTTGTCATCTAATTGTACTCATTTATTCAGTTATATTGTCATCTAATTGCACTCATTCACTCAGTTATATTGTCATCTAATTGCACTCATTTACTCAGTTATATTGTCATCTAATTGCACTCATTCACTCAGTTATATTGTCATCTAATTGTACTCATTCACTTAGTTATATTTTCATCTAATTGCACTCATTCGCTCAGTTATATTGTCATCTAATTGCACTCATTCACTCAGTTATATTGTCATCTAATTGCACTCATTTACTCAGTTATGTTGTCATCTAATTGTACTCATTTATTCAGTTATATTGTCATCTAATTGCACTCATTCACTCAGTTATATTGTCATCTAATTGCACTCATTTACTCAGTTATATTGTCATCTAATTGCACTCATTTACTCAGTTATATTGTCATCTAATTGCACTCATTTACTCAGTTATATTGTCATCTAATTGCACTCATTTACTCAGTTATATTGTCATCTAATTGCACTCATTCACTCAGTTATATTGTCATCTAATTGCACTCATTTACTCAGTTATGTTGTCATCTAATTGTACTCATTTACTCAGTTATGTTGTCATCTAATTGCACTCATTTACTCAGTTATATTGTCATCTAATTGCACTCATTCACTCAGTTATATTGTCATCTAATTGCACTCATTTACTCAGTTATATTGTCATCTAATTGCACTCATTCACTCAGTTATATTGTCATCTAATTGCACTCATTTACTCAGTTATATTGTCATCTAATTGCACTCATTTACTCAGTTCTATTGTCATCTAATTGCACTCATTCACTCAGTTATATTGTCATCTAATTGCACTCATTCACTCAGTTATATTGTCATCTAATTGCACTCATTTACTCAGTTATATTGTCATCTAATTGCACTCATTTACTCAGTTATATTGTCATCTAATTGCACTCATTTACTCAGTTATATTGTCATCTAATTGCACTCATTCACTCAGTTATATTGTCATCTAATTGCACTCATTTACTCAGTTATATTGTCATCTAATTGCACTCATTTACTCAGTTATATTGTCATCTAATTGCACTCATTCACTCAGTTATATTGTCATCTAATTGCACTCATTTACTCAGTTATATTGTCATCTAATTGCACTCATTTACTCAGTTATATTGTCATCTAATTGCACTCATTTACTCAGTTATATTGTCATCTAATTGCACTCATTTACTCAGTTATATTGTCATCTAATTGCACTCATTTACTCAGTTATGCTCTCACAAGTTTTCTTCTACTTTTCAGCATCCAGACAAAAGGGAATTTCCAGAGCACTGCTGTGTACATAAATGAGAAGCAATTTGAGCGACTTTTGGTATTACGTTGACACATATCTGGCAGTCTTCATTGATATCTTTTGTTGCTGCATCTTGTTGTTGATGTTTGTTGATGGACGCTGGTAGCTGTGGTATGTGACCTACATTTTGGAAAATCCTCAAAATTAACGGATTCCCGCCATTATATATATATATATATATAAAGTAAAGTACCCCCGTCACGCCAAGTGGCGTATAGGGAATATGGTGTTAGTGACCATATATTTTACAGACCTTCAGCACATGATTTTTGTGGTAATGTGGTCGGTATTACGCCCGTGCCGCTTCACTTTCCCTGAAAAAAAATCAGGTACCCATTAAAGGCTGGCTGAACCCGGAGGCCGTCGGTTGGGATCGAACCCTACCTCTTGTCCTTTGTAGTCCAGTTCACTAACCACTGAGCTATCGCGGCTCCATATATATATATATATATATATATATATATATATATATAGTGAGGCAGGGATGTTTCATGTCACCAATGTTATCCCAAAAGGAAACGATTTGGTCATGCGAAAATAATGCATAGTTGACAAACAAATGGGAATCAATTGGTTTTATCACAGCAATATATTGTATATTTATAGTTAGGCGAGCGGAAATCCCCCCACCCACACACACATACACAATCGTGACGTTTTGAGCTATGCGAGCTATCGATGGCTGACGTAAAGGTCAAGTACGGGACTTGAATCGGCGTCTTAGCACGCGAGTTTTCACCCATTTATACTCGGCCGGCTATCTAGAAGTGTTAGGAGACTTCTGGATAGTGTCGTTTCAAGCATCAAAACTCACGATGCGAGGCGGCATTTCTCACCTTCCCAGAGCAATATCCTTGTACCCATTTCTGCCAGTGGCTGTGTCGACCGCTGTGGTCTCTAATCACGTGTACAATTCATACTGCTTCGAAGGGGAATCGAACACGAATTGTCCGAACGACGGTAGCCAAGTTGGGTGGTTTTCCCAACTAGACTACCGAGGCCTCCTGGCTGACGTAATTCTACTCATAACCTCGCAAAGCTGAAAACATCACACAATTGGGGTAATTCCTTTTTGCCCGTTGACTTTGCTACTATAGATGTATGTGGGCTATATAAACAATATGTTAGGAACCTCGATCTCAATGATAATCAGGCCATATCAACACACTCAGAGCTCCAAGATAAAATATGTTGACTCTATCACTTTCCAAGGCAGGGGAGACTTCCAGATCAACACAGAAAAAAATGGATTTTTACCGCCACAAACAAGGGTATGCAACTAATAAAAAAACTACTGCCCAACCTGGAATAAAGATGTCACGGGATGGAAACACAACTGTAATTATGACCGTATCGCGTTGGTATCAGGTTTCTTTAACAAACAAAAAGGTATTTGAAAATGAAACATACTTAGCAAGCACACGAAACTTATGCTATCCAGCTCTTGTGTGATACCCAAACGAACATTTTGATGAGAGAGCTGGAAATCCACTTAATCTATTGTAAGGAGATTTGCCTTTGAACTTTCGTTTCTTCTCTTCCCTGATTAGAGAAATATCTTTCCATTATTCTTTTCTTCCTCATTTACTTTCAGCGTCGATGGGAGAGTTAGTTTGTAGCTTCACGTTCTTTTGTTGGTTTCTTCGGTAGCCGTGGTTAGAGAATTGGTCTATTAGGGACAAGAGGTCAAGTTCAGTCCTTTTCGCCGGTTCACGTGGCCACTATTGGGTATCAGAATTTTCTGGTTAAAAAGTGCGGCGCTGACGTAATGGCAACCACATCAGCCAATAAATATATCCATGTTTAACACACACACACAAAATAAAAGTATGAGCTCTAATCGCTAGTGCGCTAACGGGTCCCGAAGGATGTGAAGAATTCTCTACCTGCACGCTCACAAGAGGCGACAAAGGAGGATTGGGCTTGCGACTGGCTCTCCTGTCCTTTAAAAAACATAAGCCGCAAGAACGTCACAAACATGGACGAGTCAATGACAAGAAAAAACAAAATGTAATCCGCCATCGAGATAGATAAGGGCTCTCTGTCTAAGAGATATATGATACAGGCCTTTTTTGTGATCTCAGGGAAAGAGGCAAATGGGAAGGCCAACATATACTTGGTGAAGACATGTGGAAGGAGAGATGAACAGGATGGGGTAGATGTGAACGATCTTAAGAGAACGGCTTGGAAAGTGTTTGTGGAAGACCTATGCTCCACAGGGAGCTGAATGTGTTTGTGGAAGACCTATGCTCCACAGGGAGCTGAATGTGTTTTTGGATGACATATGCTCCACAGGGAGCTGAAAGTGTTTGTGGAAGACCTATGCTCCACAGAGAGCTGAAAGTGTTTGTGGAAGACATATGCTCCACAGAGAGCTGAAAGTGTTTGTGGAAGACCTATGCTCCACAGGGAACTGAAAGTGTATGTGGAAAACCTATGCTCCATAGGGAGCTGAAAGTGTATGTGGAAAACCTATGCTCCACAGGGAGCTGACAGTGTTTGTGGAAGACCTATGCTCCACAGGGAGCTGACAGTGTTTGTGGAAGACCTATGCTCCACAGACGGTTGAAAAGAAGAAAATGAGCTCTAATATATATATATTCTCTATATGCCATTGGACGAGACAATGTATTTTTACTATTCTACCTTTTGACCTGTTCTGTTGTCACTTTTCCAAAGACTTTTTTTATATGTCATCCACCCATCTATTTCAAGAATGTCCTCAAGATGTTTTGTTTTCGAATCGAAATTTTGAAAACTGAATTATGTTTAGTTGGGTCCGTCTTGCCATATTATCAAACCATTAATATGTTGCTTCTGTCTTGCGATGTCACCGAATCATTTAATTTGTTGTTTCTTCTGGTTTGTTCTTCGCACTTTGTGTATGCACACGGACTTTGTGTGTGGGAACTTCTGGTTATTCGTGCTGTGTGCGCACATTATCACTTTGGTACGCGCACACGTACCCCGTGTGTGTACCGTGGCGTTAATTTCCCTTCTGCTCACAGCACAGTCTCCAGGGAAGACCTTTCATTCTTATTTTTATTTTTATCTCTAGTTCTAGTTCGAAATTATTATTTTGTATAATGATTTTAAATACATGTGTGTGTGTGTGTGTGTGTGTGTGTGTGTGTGTGTGTGTGTGTGTGTGTGTGTGTGTGTGTGTGTGTGTGTGTGTGTGTGTGTGTGTGTGTGTGTGTTCCTGCTGAAGGCCTATTGGGTGGACACATTCTAATTTGTGACGTCCAATTATTATATAAAGCTTTAAACATACAATTTTTTTCTATTTTTTTTCTACATATTTTTTTTAGTTTCTCCTTACAATTCGCTTTACTGCAGTTTTGCATTTATTTTTTTTGACCATACCATGTCATCAAATCATATAATTTAATGTTTCTGTCTCGTTATGTTATCAAACCATTTAATTTATTGTTTCTGTCTCGTTATGTTACCAAACCATTTAACTTGTTGTTCTGTCTCGTTATTTTATCAAACCATTTAATTTGTTGTTTCTGTCTCGCTATGTTATCAAACCATTTATTTTTTGTTTCTGTCCCCTTATGTTATCAAACCATTTAATTTGTTGTTTCTGTCTCCTTATGTTATCAAACCATTTAATTTATTGTTTCTGTCGACATGTCCTCCAACAATTGAATATGTTGTTTCTTTCTTGACATGTCCTCAAACAATTTAATATGTTGTTTCTGTCTCGACATGTCATCAAACAATTGAATATGTTGTTTCTGTCTTGACATGTCCTCAAACAATTGAATATGTTGTTTCTTTCTTGACATGTCATCAAACAATTGAATTTGTTGTTTCTTTCTTGACATGTCATCAAACAATTGAATATGTTGTTTCTTTCTTGACATGTCATCAAACAATTGAATATGTTGTTTCTGTCTTGACATGTCATCAAACAATTGAATTTGTTGTTTCTGTCTTGACATGTCATCAAACAATTGAATATGTCGTTTCTGTCTTGACATGTTATCAAACAATTGAATATGTTGTTTCTGTCTTGACATGTCATCAAACAATTGAATATGTTGTTTCTGTCTTGACATGTTATCAAACCATTTAATTTGTTGATTGAATAACGCCTTCGGAGTAGCTATGAATCCACATGTTTGCTAGAAATGAATTTAGTGAGAGAAAGACCCACTATCCAGATGAACAACAGAGGTTGTCCGTACAAGCAGAGATGACATAATCGAAATTACTATAAGGTTAATATGAGAAACACATATCACATTCACAGCAAGAAATTGCAACTGTGTCCAAAGATGCTTTGGAGGAAGTAGCATGTCTTGGAATTTGTGTTATTGAAGATATTCACGAAAACACGTAGCATATTTGTACAATAAATTGGAGTTTTAATATAAAAGAGGTGCAAGTACTGCCACCAGAAAAAAAGAACTGTCTGAGTTATTGAGTTATTTACGGGTCATCATCAATGCACTCTGAACATGTCCATAGGTGTTCAGATCCCCTCCGCAGCAAGCCCCGCAGCAAGTCCGGCAGCATCCGGTGACTGACGACTCCAGTTCTGTGTTGGTTGATAAGTCTTCTTGTACGCCGATTAGAATTCTCGTTTCTGGCTGTGCCCATGTTAACTCCCATCTCTTTCATCCGAAGGAGTGACGTGGACTCATGGTTGTCGTGTGTCCTTCCCACGTCTTGAAGAGCATTGATGACGTTCGTTCGATCCATTGGTTGACCGTCTTCAACGACAGCACAGCTAGCCAACCTCTCCACACTTTCATTTCCCCGAACTCCCGCATGTACATGGTGATCCCCGACGAAAGTGACCCTAAGTATTTTTTACTTCTGCAATGACTGTACTCATTGCAGGCGTACAGAGCCCGCTTCACTTTTCTTATCATGCACATTGAATGGGCTTATTATGCAGGCGTTGGTGTAATCTTGTGACTCTAACCAGATGAATGCCCTGGTCACTACCATCACCTCCATCGTCATGCTAGTCGTGGTCATAACGTATGCACCACTGCCTTCATTGACTTTTCAGCCTGCCGAGCAGCGTAAATGCCAATGCACTCCTTTGGTGTCGTATTACGGATCCGTCTGTATAGATGACTGCATCATTTTCATCGGTGTTAAACAAGATGAGACTTTTTGACTTCCGCATTGACCACCACTGAGTTCTGTTTCCTACTTTTCCTGTCGAGTGTGAAATACACAATAATGTGTCCCTGAATGATGTAGGCACTGGTGTCCACTCCTCGCTAGGGCGAGGAGTGGCATTGGTAAGCCCACAGACCTGTTTGATGACATCTTCTGCTCGGCCCACCCATGATTTGCCTCTTTTTAGCCTGGTACCTTTCCCTGTGTTGAGCTCGTGGTGCAATGGATGCTCTTTATCTGCACTTATCTTCAGGTGTGCTCGTGCCCTCCAGATCTTGATTCTGTCATCCATGGATGGAAAGTCAAGAAGATACCTCATTGCTACACAGGGAGTGTCCCTCGTACATCCCAAGATAATGCGCATGGCTTCATTTTGTATTTTATCCAACCTGTCAATTTGCCTCGTACAGACAGTAAGAATTGCTTTGATGGGGTGGAAGGGGTGGGGGTGGGGGGGGAGAGTGGAGGGTCTAGGCAAAGAAATTTTAAAAATAAAAAACGCAAAAAAATGCAAAACTGCAGTAAAGTTAAATGTGAAGGAGAATAGAAAAATAAAAAAAAAAATAGAAAAAAAGCGGTATGGTTATGTCTTTACCCAATTGATGGACGACACAAATTAGAAAGAGGTTTCGGCTAGAATTGCCAGGGCATACGCGATTGGTGCGATACTCTCTGTTTATGATGCTTTCATGAGCATTCGTTGCGTCTCATTTATTGTGTGTTTTATCGCGTGTCAGTTAAAACCTATTATCTGTTATTTTATATGTCGTCTATAATTTGTTTTTCTTTTCATTTATATGTATGTATAAATCGTAAATGATACGTCTGTAATACCGTATGGTGGATGTGATATAAAAATACATATATATATATATATATATATATATATATATATATATATATATCAGAAAACAGGGTGTTATAGCGACAATCGAAGAGATGCTGATGATACTGTACTACTAGCAGAAAATCCTAAAGATCTACAACAATTACTTAATGAAATAAACATGACAAGCAAAAAATATGGATTAGATATGAATATCAAAAAGACTAAAACTATGATCATAAACAAAGAAAATACTCAAAACCAGAAGTGGATATAAAAATTGAAGGAATAGACCTGAAGACAGTTCAAGGGCTACAACTACCTGGGACACACTATAACCAGCGATGGAAAATGTCAAACTGAAATAAACAAAAGAATAGGAATGGCAAAAAGTAGTTTTAATGTCATGAAAAATATACTAACATCAAAACAAATAACACCAGGGCTAAAACTAAGAATAGCAAAATGGTTCAAGAATAGCAAAATCTTCTCAACATTCGTATATGGTGCTGAAACATGGACATTAGACAAGAAAACAGAACAGAAAATTGAAGCCTTTGAAATGTGGATATATAGAAGAATAGGTAGAATTGGATGCAAAGAAAAGAAAACAAACGATGAAGTCTTAAAACAACTAAAATTGGAAAGAGAACTACTAAATACAATTCAAACAAGATAAATGCGATTTTTGGGTCGTGTTAAAAGACACAACAGCCTACTAAAAGTAATCTTGGAGGGGAAAATACAAGGTAAAAGAGGCAGAGGCAAACCAAGACTAACATGGACGAGTAACACCAATAGATGGACAAGTCAGCCTATGACAACCTACAGCATCAAAGCAAGAGACAGAACAGAATGGCGCTCCATGATACCCAACCTTCGTTGCGGAGATGGCACTCGATGATGATGATGGAGAGATGCAGCCAAAGTGCATGCTACAAACATGAGCCGTTCAGTTTCATTAACAGAAACTCGTTTAACTGATTGTGCATACAGAGCAGCATGTTTTACATCACTTGTATGTTTTTATTGAGTTAATGTTTCCTTCTCAAAGATATTCAATTATTCGAGTTACCATTTCACCACTGGTTTTATGTTCGCTGAATCTTAGTCCGAACATTTGTCTGATTACGTCATCAGTTTTAGTGAACGCTTTACTGGTGAATGCTTTTCGTGAAATTTGGATGAAACTTCTGGATTTGTCATTTGTGCTATATATAGCTTGTCTGAAATGTGGTTGTGAGGTGTGTGATGTGTGTGAATGTGTGTTTTTACTTCTGGCATTGTCATTTGTGCTATATATAGCTTGTCTGAAATGTGGTTGTGAGGTGTGTGAATGTGTGTTGGTACTTCTGGCATTGTCATTGGTGATGTATATAGTTTGTCTGAAATGTGTTTGTGATGTGTGTGCGTGAGTGTTGATACTTATGGCTTTGTCATTTGTGCTGTATATAGTTTGTCTGAAATGTGTTTGTGACGTGTGTGTTTATACTTGTGGCTTTGTCATCTGTGCTGTATATAGTTTGTCTGAAATGTGTTTGTGACGTGCGTGCGTGTATGTTGATACTTATGGCTTTATCATTTGTGTTGTATATAATTTGAAATGTGTTTGTGACGTGTGTGTTGATACTTATGGCTTTGTCATTTGTGCTGTATATAGTTTGAAATGTGTTTGTGACGTGTATGCGTATGTGTTGATACTTATGGCTTTGTCATGTGTGATGTATATAGTTTGAAATGTGTTTGTGACGTGTGTGTTGATACTTATGGCTTTGTTATTTGTGATGTATATAGTTTGAAATGTGTTTGTGGCGTGTGTGTTGATACTTATGGCTTTGTCATTTGTGTTGTATATAATTTGAAATGTGTTTGTGACGTGTGTGTTGATACTTATGGCTTTGTCATTTGTGCTGTATATAGTTTGAAATGTGTTTGTGACGTGTATGCGTGTGTGTGTTGATACTTATGGCTTTGTCATGTGTGATGTATATAGTTTGAAATGTGTTTGTGACGTGTGTGTTGATACTTATGGCTTTGTCATGTGTGCTGTATATAGTTTGAAATGTGTTTGTGACGTGTATGCGTGTGTGTGTTGATACTTATGGCTTTGTCATTTGTGCTGTATATAGTTTGAAATGTGTTTGTGACGTGTGTGTTGATACTTATGGCTTTGTTATTTGTGCTGTATATAGTTTGAAATGTGTTTGTGACGTGTGTGTTGATACTTATGGCTTTGTTATTTGTGCTGTATATAGTTTGAAATGTGTTTGTGTTGATACTTATGGCTTTGTTATTTGTGCTGTATATAGTTTGAAATGTGTTTGTGACGTGTATGCGTGTGTGCTGATACTTATAGCTTTGTCATATGTGCTGTGTATAGCTTGGGGAACAGGCAAATAATTGTTGTGATGCGATAAAGCTGGTAGCAAGGAGTAAGTAGTGGGTGTAGCGTATGCCCCAAGGCATGACAGCTTTAAATCTAGAATGAGCGGGACAAGTGAGTCAGTCATAAGAAGAAGGATAAAAAAAGGAGATGATAAAATAAAAGGGAAGTTTACTACATATCAAGATAAAAAACATTGATCATATATATATATATATATATATATATATATATATATATATATATATTTTTTTTTTTTTTTTTTTTTTTTTTTTTTTTTTTTAAAGGAAAGGCTGCACAGGTAGCAGCAGAAATTAGAAATTACAAAATAGATATTCTGGGAATGTGCGGTCAAGATGTTCCTGACAAATGTTGATTGTTTCTTTCTGATATTTTTAGGGGCTCCCTGTTTGAGTTACTTAAGGATTACCTTGCTGGACTTATTAGCTGTCCATGGAGCTCTCCACATTTTTCTGTCAAAGTGAACTCGCAAATGTGATAATTCAATCGTTGTGTAGATTTACTTCAGGTATAAGTTAAAATGATAACTCTCTGTGTAATTAATGTTTGTCTCTTGCCTTGTAGTTCCCTTCAGTTAAACATATCTGTTTATTTGTTTGTTATTTTCGTCATTGAGATCTTTGCAGCAATAATATAACTGGATGCAGACACCGAATGTAGAGTCACTTGGTAGCAGCATAATACAAACGTTATGTGGACGTGCATATTGTTTGTTTACTAGACAAAGCAGCAGAATGGCGGAACCTCATTGAACTAGACCGAAAAGATGGTCAACAGTGAGGACAGCAGGGGCGACCAACCAAGTGGTGTAGAGAGGAGAAACGATTGGCAAGTTTAGTTTAGTTTTAGTTTAGTCGAGATGTAATGCTCAGCGGACATGTCCATAAGTGCTCAGATCTCTAAAGTATGCCTTCAGGAATGCACGGAGAAACCAGAAGACCTAGACAATGTCGATGATTCATGGGACCGGTTAAAATCACACATCCTTGACTGTGCAATCTCTTCTTTGGGCAAAGATATACACTCCACCAAGGATTGAGTTCAAGAAAACTCGAAGAAACACATGCCACTTGTAGAGAAGAATAACAGGGCTTTACTAAACTTAAAGAATTACCCATGCAGAACACAAAAAAACAAATTCAAACAGGCAAGAGCAGAAGTACAACGGGAATCAAGGAGATGTGCAAACGAGTACTGGTCTAATCTGGGCTCTACGATTCAGAAAGCCGCTGAGCTGGGCGATTCACAAACTATGTATAACAACATTAAAACTGCTTAGGCCCAAACATGTCAAAAACTGCTCCATTAAAATATGCAAACGTTGAGCCTATCGGTGACAAAACTAAACAGCTGGAAAGATGGATCGAACTTTACTCAAGTCTCTATTCTGTAGACAGACCAGCAAGCCCACTCCGAGACCAGCTGGTCCCAAATACTCAGTGCTGACTGAACTGGACAATGAGCCCACTGAGAAGGAACTTCATGATGTCATCTACGATCTCTCAAGTAGAAAAGCTTCTGGTTTCGACAACATACCAGCCGAGGTACTCAAGGAGCATCTTGAAACAATCCTGCCCCACCTCTACAAACTCCTTGTCCACTGGCGAAGTGGTGATGTACCCCAGGACATGAAAGATGCCAAAATTGAAACGCTGTACGAAAATGAAGGGGAAAAGGGTGACTGTAACAACTATAGGGGTATATCCCTCATGAGTATTACTGGAACGGCATTCGCAAGTATTGTCTTAGAGCTCCTACATCAGCTGGCGGAACGTATCCTTCCTGAGTCCAAGTGCGGGTTTTAGAGCTGGACGGTCAACAACCGATATGATTTTCACCCTCCGCCAACTGTAGGAAAAATGCAAGGAACAAAGAAGACCTCTATTTATATCATTTGTTGATCTCACAAAGGCTTTTGACGCCGTGAGAATAGCCGGTCTATACAGCGTGCTGGGAAATGTTGGTTGCCATCCTACATTACTCAAAATGTTGGTTGCCATCCTACATTACTCAAAATGTTGGTTGCCATCCTACATTACTCAAAATGTTGGTTGCCATCCTACATTACTCAAAATGTTGGTTGCCATCCTACATTACTCAAAATGTTGGTTGCCATCCTACATTACTCAAAATGTTGGTTGCCCTCCTACATTACTCAAAATTTTGGTTGCCCTCCTACATTACTCAAAATGTTGGTTGCCCTCCTACATTACTCAAAATGTTGGTTGCCCTCCTACATTACTCAAAATGTTGGTTGCCCACCTACATTACTCAAGATGTTGGTTGCCCTCCTACATTACTCAAAATGTTGGTTGCCCTCCTACATTACTCAAGATGTTGGTTGACCTCCTACATTACTCAAAATGTTGGTTGTCCTCCTACATTACTCAAAATGTTGGTTGCCCTCCTACATTACTCAAGATGTTGGTTGCTCTCCTACATTACTCAAGATGTTGGTTGCCCTCCTACATTACTCAAGATGTTGATTGCCCTCCTACATTACTCAAGATGTTGGTTGCCCTCCTACATTACTCAAGATAACCAAGTTGTTTCACAACAATATGTCTGCCATCATCCAGCTCGACTGTAGGTCTTCCCAGAACTTTGAGATGAACTGTGGAGTCAAACAAGGACGCCCTTGCCCCCTACTCTATTCGGAATATTTTTCACAGCCCTTCTACACAATGCGTTTGAAACCGTCTCTGGAGACATCTACATCTGCGCAAGATATGACGGCTCCTTATTCAGTCTAGCATATCTGAGGTTCCAATTTAAATGACCCTAATAAAGGAGCTTCTATTCACTGATGATGCAGCACTGGTTGCTCATGATGAATCTGTCCTACAGTCAATAAATGATAACCTAGCTAGATCATGTGATTTATTCTCCCTGTCAATAAGTATACAGAAGATTGTGGTGCTTCAACAAGGGGTAGCCAGCCCCGAATCTATATCATTAAATAACATACCCCTTGAACCTGTGTGAAAGTTCACCTATCTCGGTTCTAGGGTCACAACCAATATCTTCTACACAACCAAGACATTCACATCTAAGAGTGAATCAGTGAAGGTCACAAAATCATATTCTCTCTTATGTTTTACTAACTACAGGTCATGTTTGCTTCTGTTGGATTGGAAATGATAACTTACCACCACTGTGTGTCTATATGTTTGGAATTGGAGTCATCAATGATGACCTAACATCATCAAGTGCTATGACGATCATCATTTTCGGGAGGACGTGAACTCCCATGGTATATGGTGGATAGGCGGCGGGAACCATTGAAGGCTATGTCTGAAAAGTGTTCCTTCTTGCAGTTTCCTCATATTCCAAGTCCGGCTTGTTGCAGGAGCTATTGAGTTAAGTGCTCCGTGCACACCGTGAGCTGTGTGTCTCATCCGTTTTGATCCTGCTTCGATATCCCGCTTGTTTACGATGAATGATGATATCGTATGACAGGGAACAGTTGGCTGTGATCACTTTCTGCGCGGTTTCGCCTTATGTCTTTTGGCGTGTGCTGAGACTGCTACGATGGGGACTACAGTTACCTTTCTTTGTTTGGGAGATGAGTTAGTAATTCGGATAATTCCACTGGCACGGGCGGTTGAGCAATTATGGATTTTAATTCGTTTGCTGTGATACCGAGGCCTTCTATAACCAATAACCAATGTCTCCCTTAAAGAAGAAACAAATTCCCGAATCGGAAATGCGGCTTCCACAATTGGTAAACTTAAAGATAGAACATGGACCAACACTAATTTAACATTCAGGACTAAGATTCAAATTTACCAAATTTGTGTGCTTAGTACACTTCTATACGGATCAGAAACTTTGACTACCTATGTAGGGCAGGAGAAAAAGTTAAACAGGTTTCATGTACGATGCCTTTCAAAGATTTGAACATCAAATGGCAGGACAAAGTAACTAACACTAATTTCTTACACCGAGCCAAACTCCCATTCGACATGGCAACACTTAGGAGTCGTAGACTAAGGTGGCTGGGTCATGTAAGAAGAATGGCAAATAGTCGTATTCCCAAACAAATAGTGTAAGGTGAACTTAAGAACGGAAAGAGACCAAATGGCAGACCAGTGCTGAGATATAAAAATTTTTGCAGGGCTTCCTTGAGGGAACTCTCTATCAGTGAAAGAAACTGGGAAAATCTGGCTGTAGATCGTAGCACATGGAGAACAAAAATAAAAAATTGCACAGCAATTTTCGAGACAGTGCTGATATCAAATTCAGAAGATAAAAGGCGCAGGAGAGAGGAGACGAGGCCAGGCACCACAAATACATCGTGTTCGTTGTGTTGCCGGATCTGTGTATCCAATATTGGCAGATTCAGCCACGAGAGAAGCTGTTCAGCAAAGCAGCATCCAGCATAGGACACTAATATTTTTTACCAAACTACTGACTTATCATGACGGCTTGCTACCAACCGTCTGTCAAGATGCCAAAGGCCATATTCTTCTTTCTTCTTTCCTTCCTCTGCTGTCATTGGCGTCGAGGGGAGAAAGGCGATATTAATCCCACAAAATCTTCTTTGGCTCCCGGTGTTGCTCTCTCGTCTGGCGTCCCCCATCTTGACCTGCTGTTCGTGCAGTTATTTCATGGTTGCAGATTCAGAATAATTCTTTTAGTCTCTTTTTCGTCCATGAAGTCATTCATATTGTCACTCGGTCCATTGCCCTTCCGCTTTTAGTACCAGCCAGACAAGTGTGTCAGCGCGCTCATTACCTCTTGTACTGCATATGTGCCCTGGCAGGGTAATAAAGTAAACTTTTGTCAGACTAGACGTCGCTGGATACTCTAACCACTGCCGTCGAGGTCAGCCAGTTGCGACCATCTTGAGTACACTAACTGAGTTAGAGAGGAAACACACGTGTGCATAAATAAGTCTGTGTCTCAAGCCATACTAACGCTTTTGTGACAGCCATAACTTCCGCAGTCAAACTATTTGTTGTTTAGATTGGGAATGATTATCTTTCTAGTTGACTTTACTGTTGACGTCACATGTTGAAAATTCTTAGGCAAGGCGGAGGGGTCATGTAGTGCAATAATTTTCCTTGACCGTTTCGCGGAACCAACAATACCTGAAGAAACGCGCTGGCAGAAAGGACTAAACAGTCTTTAAGACAAACTCTCAACGGACATGCCTTATCTGTGTTGTGAAATTAAATATCAAAATTAGACTTACAGTCATTTCTGTACATGCAACAGGTATAACTACAGAAGTCTGTTGTTCTATTATCTCTTGCACTGATTCGTTAGACCGAAGAATTTGCAGGCAAGGGCGTCGATGGTATCCTTACTGATTATGTTAACCAGATGTAATAAAGTACAGATTTGATGTTTCAGCTTTGCGACAAAGACAAAAGCCAACCTTTTGGTAGAAGTACATTCAACGGGACAGAATCAAACAAACCAAAATATAAATCTGTAAAAATCAGAAGAAATCGATACAGTGGCCAGTCATCTAACGCGATCATGGTTACGGGTATGACTATTCGAAGGCCCCGGTATCACTGCAAACGAATGGAAACTCATAATTGCTCAACCGCCCGAACCAGTGGAATCATCCGAATTAACATCTCATCGAATATCCAATTTTAAAAAAGCAGTTTTTGTCCCCATAGTAGCAAACAGCCCACGTCAAAAGGCATAAGGCGCATTATAGCACCGACAGTGAACGCATCTGAATTGCCCTTCGTCGTACAATATCATCATCCGGATGAAGCACACAGTTCACGGTGTGCACAGAGCACTACTCAATAGCTCCGGCAGCAAGCTGGACTTGGAATATGAGGAAACTGTAACCAGGAACACTTTTCAGACAGTGCCTCAACGGCTCCCTGTCGCCTATCCGCCATATTGACCGCCATCATGTAAGTGCACACGAAACGAAGCGTCATATAACAACAGGCAAAAGAGTAACATAGTGCCAGATGTAGTTAGATGTTTGAGAAAGGACATAATTTACACATTAATAGTTTTACTTGTGTTTTCATATCGTTAACCAGATGTCCGTGCTCACAATAAAACCAGACAGTGTTGTTTTCAGACAAAGAACAGTTAAACTTTGAAGCCAGCCAGGAATCATGCGACATTTTTACATTCACCTTTCTCATCGTAGCTTAGAAAACAAAAATAAGCTGAACGAAATCGTTGACCGGATAGCCGACCGGACGGCCGACCGGACAGCCGACCAGACAGCCCAGCGATAGAAGTTGAAAAAAAGGGCTTTGACATAATAAACATTAAGAGCAAAAACATTATGGGGTTTCTCATAACAGTGGTGTATATTGTTCTCGAAGCCATTACTAGATTAATGGAAGAATAGAGGAATTAGGAAACGTAATAGGAGATAGCAACTGAAGAGTTAAGAACAGGATATTATATCTCCCCGGAACATTGAAAGGCAATCACTTATTATTATTTAACTTAAGAGATTACTGGAATATAATATGAAATACCCACGTAACGTGTACGGAAATAAAATTGTAAGCTATAAAACAATACATGAAATGGATTCACTGATATAATATCTTTCAGGACCAGAACAAAAAACAGGAATTTTCAGATTTGGACCAGGTTAATTTTCCTGTTTCCAGAAATTTTACCATATACCTTTTTCATTTGACTACTTCACACAATCGGTTGGCTTACCACGGCAACAGCCGGGGTTCGTACCCTGGCGAGGACACCTGGGTTTTACTAATTCCCTAAAAATTAGTGGGAGCCGCGATAGCTCAGTGGTTAGTGAACTGGACTACTACGGACAAGGGGTAGGGTTCGATCCCAACCGACGGCTCCGGGTTCACCCAGCCTTAAATGGGTACCAGATTTTTTCTGGGAAAGTAAAAAGCAGCACGGGCGTAATACCGACCACATTACCCCAAAAAGTCATGTGCTGAAGGTCTGTAAAATATAGGGTCACTAACACCATATTTCCCTATACGCCACTTGGCGTGACGGGGGGTACTTTTTTTTTTACTTCACACAATAATTTAGATAAATGTGGCATGTGTTATACATCACTGGAAAGGGAAATGGATACAGAAAATGAAAATAGCAATATACTTATGATATGTGATTATTTAAAGGAATAAAATATTTTTTAAAATATAAAATATTCAAGGTAAATCATTTTTAATTTAAAATATTGTAATTCACTTACCCTTTTCCATGTTTATATGTGTTGCTATCCATTTGTCTTGAAATATTGCACAACATAATCCAAATTCCTCCAAAATACAGTTTATTTTATTAATTTATGTGCATAAATAACAAAATTATGTACATTTTTTGTAAATGATCCCAGAATGAAAAATATTATAAATTTATGTGACGTCATAACAATATTATTTACAAATCAAGTTTATTATTTTTATTTACACAACTGGACTTATTTTGTGTGATATGTCCCTAAAGTACCAGTTTCGTTATCAGAATCACTACCACTCGATTCCTCTGAGGCACTGATAGTGCTGGAATAGAGGAATCCACTAGCTAAACCTAAGCCAGATCGTCTTGCCTTTTTATCATAACTTTTACCAATATTCCAACCCATTATCACAATATTCACAACAACAAAATTATTGTCCGAGTCTAAATACTATGAATACTCTATTTGTGAGTCACTCAATAACATGGTTTCGAACATAGATCTAGCTTGTTCTGCTCTATATCGTTTTGGTCGACTGCATGAAGTATCAACAGTGGGCGTGGCCATTATGTGACAAAAATTTGATAAATAAACAATGAATATAAATTAAAAATTTTCCAATGTTCGAAACTTCGACCATACCGGTATAAACAGAAAGATCAAGCAAGAGAACTCTCCTACTTCCGGAAATCAAGTATTGGTTGAAATATCAGTGAAATATCACAAAAATCAGTGAAAACGAATCAAATATTCAGCTACATCCGAAATAACCGACGTGTCGGTGAGTGGTTAGAACTGATCAATTTCATAGAACCGAGATGTCGGATAATAGTCCGGAAAAAGTTTAATAATAAATTACATTTTTTCTTCTATTACTTCTTTTCCATCGCTGTCTATTTAATAAGGTCTACAAGGTCAAGGTCTGTTTGTATTTTTGTCATGTATGTTGGTTGCTATGTTTGAGTGTTCCTTGGTACCCCCAAGCAGCTTAGCATGGATGTCCGTCTCTGTTGGCAAGTGTACCTTCCACAACTGCCTGAACGTGTTACAGTCCTGTACGCATGTTACATTAAATGTGAGTGACAGGAATGAATGATGCAGAAAGGAGACTGAACCCACCCATCTCTCACTATCAGTTAAAACTAGCGCAGATCGCAAGACATTTCATTTTCCTAAACTCAGAGTATTAAACAAAAGATAACCCTACTCCATGAATCTAGTCCTTAGCAGAAGATCATCATAAATATCCAATAGTTAATCCGCAAATTGTATAACCAGATGGTCTACCCTTGTTTATTGTGGTATTGTCGGAAATGTATGGGGCCGACAAACTAGCAAAATAATGAGAATAAATGTTGAATAAAGTGTTTCTTGTTATATACGGCTGTAACCGGTGCACTCAAGAGACCGGATCATCATGCGGGTAACGTGTGTTAATCAGATTGACATCGCTTCAATTCCTGATAAAGGTAAGTTTTTTTTTAAAAATATGTATATAGAAATCGAAATTTGTACGTTGCTTGGCGACTGCACTGTGCATACAACCTTTCTTGCCAATTCATCAGTAAACCTTCGGCAGACCTATATGGCTTTTGGCGTCTTGACAGACGTTGGTAGCAAGCAATCATGACAAGCCAGTAGTTTGATAACAATGTTAGTGTCTTATGCTGGATGCTGCTTTGCTGAAGAGCTTCCCTCGTGGCTGAATCTGTCTATATTGGACAGACAAATCTATTCGCAGAACGAACAAGATGTTTCCATGGTACCTCGTCTCCTTTCTCCCGCGCCTTTTGTCTACTGAATCAGCGCTGCCCTGAAAGTTGCTGTACCATTTTTTTTTATTTTTCTTCTCCATATGCTACGATTTGACGCCAGATTTTCTCAGTTTCTTTCACTGATAGAGAATTCCCTCAAGGAAGCCCTGCAAACATCTTTATATCTCAGCACTGGTCTGCCCTTTGGCCTCTTTCCGTCCTTAATTTCACCATACAATAATTGTTTCGGAATACGAAAGTTTGCCATTCTTCTTGATGTCCTTAACATTTGTAATCAATAGAAGTTTACATAAATTATTATTATATTAATATACAAATTATTTATTCGGGCCTCAAACAGACCACAGGAAACCACATAGAACCACAGACAGACCGCAAGTAATGAAATAACAGATTTACCTAAATTGTCCTCTAACGGTGTTCTAGCAATCCGATACAAACCCTCGATTACAAATGATGACAATTCCAGCACAGTGTACAACATTCGTGACACCGGCGGTGATGACTGGTGCAATATCAAAATTTAAGTTAAATATTATTGTTAGTCATATTTTTTATATTATTTTTGTTTATTTCTTCTGCCCGGACAGCGACCTGCAGCCTTTTTTCTAATTTCAGCTACAGAAACTCACTTGCATGCTCAATTTGAACACTAGACCTGCGATTTGTCGTCAGTCTACGATAAGATTACACTCGACATCTCACCTACTTTGAGATCATAGATAAGGGAACCGACTACTTTTGAATATTAGACAAGACTCTAGCCACTAGCTCCGCAACCGCGTGATATATGCATCTGACGTAAATGCAGGCAGGCAATACGTGTTTTCCTAATTTTAGGTTGGTAGTATGACGTTACTATCCACATGTTCTATGACCATCCACAAATTGACAGGTGATGTGGTTACCATAACGTCAGGCCGCCTCATTTTCCTTAGAGTACTCATTTTAAAAGGCTGGTGTTTCCCGAAGTCGTCTCGGTTCAAATAAAAACCTCAATCTGTACAATTGAACCAGAACGTCCTTCAAACAACCGACGAGCGCACAAACCACTTCGCTACCTCAGCATCGAATCCATGTTCACTTTGGAATGTTTTCTTTCTAAAGTTTGGCTATCAATGTTTGTACAAATAAGATGCTGCTCTGGTACAAACATGAGAATACGGTAGATCGCCTTACAAGACACTCACCAATTGCAATACTCTAGCGCTGTGTTAGGATGTACCACATGAACTTCATTTGTATTGAAATGAGTAAAGTGAACTAGGCACGAAAGATCTCCCTCATTCACTTTCAAATGTTCACTGCACATTGACGAATTCTGTGAAGTGCTGTTATAAGGGAAATTAAGAGTCCTATCTGGCTCCTCAATCGAAGATGTGCTGATGTCAGTAGCGGTGGAAATATTGTTGTGTGAGAGATAGTGTGGTGGGAGAGTATTGTTGTTTTAGTATTGCTTTTGTTGTATTAGTGATTTAGTGTTGGTAATGTTGTTCTAATATTACTTTTGTTGTATTAGTGTTTTAGTGTTGGTATTGCTTTTGTTGTACCTGTATTAGTGTTTTAGTGTTGGTAATGTTGTTCTAGTATTGCTTTTGTTGTATTAGTGTTTTAGTGTTGGTAATGTTGTTCTAGTATTGCTTTTGTTGTATTAGTGTTTTAGTGTTGGTAATGTTGTTCTAGTACTGCTTTTGTTGTATTAGTGTTTTAGTGTTGGTAATGTTGTTCTAGTACTGCTTTTGTTGTATAAGTGTTTTAGTGTTGGTAATGTTGTTCTAGTATTGCTTTTGTTGTACCTGTATTAGTGTTTTAGTGTTGGTAATGTTGTTCTAGTATTGCTTTTGTTGTATTAGTGTTTTAGTGTTGGTAATGTTGTTCTAGTATTGCTTTTGTTGTATTAGTGTTGGTAATGTTGTTCTGGTATCGCTTTTGTTGTATAACTGTTTTAGTGTTGGTAATGTTGTATTGTTGTTTTAGTGTTGCTAATGTTGTATTGTTGTTTTAGTGTTGGTAATGTTGTATTGTTGTTTTAGTGTTGCTAATGTTGTATTGTTATTTTAGTGTTGGTAATGTTGTATTGTTATTTTGGTGTTGGTAATGTTGTATTAGTGTTGGTAATGTATTGTTATTTTAGTGTTGGTAATGTTGTATAGTTATTTTGGTGTTGGTAATGTTGTTTTAATGTTTGAGTGTTGATAATGTTGTATTGTTTTAGTGTTGGTAATGTTGTATTGTTGTTATAGTATTGGCATTGTTATATTGTTGTTTTAGTGTTAGTAATGCTGTATTGTTGTTTTAGTGTTGGTAATGCTGTATTGTTGTTTTAGTGTTGGTAATGCTATATTGTTGTTTTAGTGTTGGTAATGCTGTATTGTTGTTTTAGTGTTGTTAATGCTGTATTGTTGTATGGCAGTGACAGACCACATACATTCATTTATCAGCAAACACATCATAGGAAGAGACTTCCAAAACTGACCAGCATCTCCTGTACCTGGGACTGGTTCGCCGACAGGCATGGACAGACCCACCTTCAATCTTTCGGGCAGCAGACACGTGGGCAAAGTCAAACAAGAATTTCTCGATATCGAATACAAACAACTTTAATATGAATCACTCAGTCTGGTCAAGTGGCCGTCTATTAATTCTGTTCTGAACTAGTGATCTGGGCAACGATGGATGATCACGACCAGGTTCTAATAGAACTATACTGTGAGTCTCTAGTAGTGTTTAAGTCTCGTCATACATATCGACTTGCCAGGTCGACTGCCGGTCTAGAGTGTCCGTCTCCTCTAAGACTAAAACTCCTCTTCCTTCTGAATCCTTCAACGTTCTACCGTCTACCTATTCAAAATTCTCCCCACTCACCAGTCCGGGACTATTTTATTTCTATTGTTTCATTGGTAACCGCTAAGCTGAACGTGACACTGATTGGTCAGTTCAAGCTATCTTCGATAAATTCCCGCGGATTAATCTTCACGCTCTAAGACCTAGGAAGGACAAACAATTGCCGCGCTTCAATGACTTCTAATTGGGCTGTATGGGTAGGCACTATCTATCTCTATCTATTGACCTTTCGAGCCGTAACCGGCCCATAGGGCGTAGACCAAGATACACCTTCTCCTATATGAATTTTTGTTCTAGCAGTTTTCTTTTAAAGATATTTTATCAAATCTCGCCATCTGTCTCTGTTCTGTGCAAGCAGTTCTATCTCATTGAGGGAGCCGATTCCTGCTGCTCTTGCCTCTCTCATCAATGTTCTTCTCAGTGTCTCCCTGGGTCTTCCTCTTTTTCTTTTACCTGTTGTTTCCCATATGAGGGCTTGCTTTGCTATTCGATTATTATCTCTTCTCATCACATGTCCAACGTATGACCATCGTCTTTTCTTTATTACTGAAGATATTAGTGGTTGATTGGCGATTTCTCTAATTTCCTCGTTTGTTTTGAATTCGTTCCATTCTATACCAAGTATTTTCCTTAGACATTTATTTTCGAATGCGTTCAACTTTGTTTCTATATCTCTTGTTGTTTTCCAGCTTTCACACGCATACGTAAGGGTTGATAGTACATTTGATTTGAATAGCCTAAGTTTTGTGTTTGTGCTAATGAGTTTTGATTTCCACAACTTTTCAAGGCTTCTGAAAGACATTGCTGCTTTAGCCAGTCTGATTCTAATTTCTTTGCTCGTATCCCCTTCTCGATCAATGTGACTTCCAAGATAGATGAAGTGATCGATCTCTTCTACTGGTTTGTTTTCCATGTATATTTTGTCACTTGTTGGAATTAAACTTTTCATGACTTTAGTCTTTTCATGATTGACCTCAAGCCCAATTTTGCTGGCTATTGATGATAGTTCATTTGTGTTTTCCTGCATCGTTTTTATCTGATTGCTGATGAGAACTATGTCATCAGCAAAGTCCAGGTCCTCCAAATGGTCTCCTTGTATCCATTCGATGCCTTTATTACCAGTGCAGCATTTCTTCATTATGAAGTCCATAACAATTCCAAATAACAAGGGCGATAAAATACATCCTTGTTTAACCCCAGTTTCTATTGGGAAACATTCGCTCAGTCCTTCCTCTGTTCGAACTGCACATGTGTAACCATCATACATGTCTTTGATAATATTTATGATTTTTGATGGTAAGCCATATTGCTTCAGAATTTTCCACAAAGAATCTCTATGAATACTATCAAATGCTTTTTTGAAGTCGATGAAGTTAAGTACAAAAGGTTTTTGCTTTTCAATGTGTTCCTCCAATATAAGTCGTAGAGTGAAAATGTGGTCAAGACAGCTTCTCCCTTTTCTAAACCCAGCCTGTTCTTCACGCATTACTGTATCTATTGAATCCTTTATTCTATTTAGGATGATTTTACAGAATAATTTTGAGGCAACTGACAAAAGTGTCACGCCTCTCCAATTGTTACAATCTCTAAGATTGCCCTTTTTTGGGTTGATAATACAACCTACCCTATTACATTTGTTTTATTGTTGGTAATGTTGTACTGTTGTTTAGTATTAGCATTGTTATATTGTTACAATATTGCTAATTTAGTATTGCTTTTGTCGCATTGTTGTTTTAGTGTTGGAAATGTATTATTGTTTTAGTGTTGCTTTGGTTGTATTGATGCTGGTATTGTTGTTTTGGTATTGATTTTATTGTATTGTTGTTGTTATTGTTGTATTGTTGTTTTGGTATTGATTTTATTGTATTGTTGTTGTTATTGTTGTATTGTTGTTTTGGTATTGATTTTATTGTACTGGTGTTGGTATTGTTTTGTTATATTGTTGTTTTAGTGTTGGTATTGTTGTATTGTTGTTTTAGTGTTGGTATTGGTGTATTGTTGTTTTAGTGTTGGTATTGTTGTATTGTTGTTTTAGTGTTTGTATTGGTGTTTTAGTGTTGGTATTGTTGTTTTAGTGTTGGTATTGGTGTTTTAGTGTTGGTATTGGTGTTTTAGTGTTGGTATTGTTGTTTTAGTGTTGGTATTGGTGTTTTAGTGTTGGTATTGTTGTTTTAGTGTTGGTATTGTTGTTTTAGTGTTGGTATTGTTTTAGTGTTGGTATTGTTGTTTTAATGTTGGTATTGTTGTATTAGTGTTGGTATTGTTGTTTTAGTGTTGGTATTATTGTATTGTTGTATTAGTGTTGGTATTATTGTATTGTTGTATTAGTGTTGGCATTGTTGTATTGTTGTTTTAGTGTTGGTATTGTTGTATTAGTGTGGGTACTGTTGTATTGTTGTTTTAGTGTTGGCATTGTTGTATTGTTGTTTTAGTGTTGGCATTTTTGTTTTAGTGTTGGTATTGTTGTATTAGTGTTGGTATTGTTGTTTTAGTGTTGGCATTGTTGTATTGTTGTTTTAGTGTTGGTATTGTTGTATTGTTGTTTTAGTGTTGGCATTGTTGTATTGGTCTTTTAGTGTTAGTATTATTCTATTGTGGTATTATTGGTGTACTGTAATAGTGCTGTTTTAGTGTTCGTACTGTTGGAATTGTTGTATTGTTGGAATTAGTGTATTGTAGTTTTCTTGTAGTAGTATTGGTTTACCATAATTTTTACAGATCATCAGCACATGAGTTTTGGAGCAATGTGATCGGTATTACGCCCGTGCCGCGTTACTTTCCTATAAAAAAAAATCCGGTACTCGTTTAAGGCTGGGTGAACCCAGAAGCCGTCGATCAGGATCGAACCCGACCTCTTGTTCTTTATAATTCAGTTCACTAACCACTGAGCTATCGCGGCTCCCTTTGGTATTGGTTGTATTGTTTTAATATTGGTTTTATTCTCGTGCTGGTGTTGTTGCTTAAGATATGGTGTTGTTGCTTAAGATATGGTGTTGTTACTTAAGATATGGTGTTGTTACTTAATATATGGTGTTGTTACTTAAGATATGGTGTTGCTACTTAAGATATGGTGTTGTTGCTTAAGATATGGTGTTGTTACTTAAGATATGGTGTTGTTACTTAAGATATGGTGTTGCTACTTAAGATATGGTGTTGTTGCTTAAGATATGGTGTTGCTACTTAATATATGGTGTTGTTACTTAAGATATGGTGTTGTTACTTAAGATATGGTGTTGCCGTTTAAGATATGGTGTTGCTACTTAATATATGGTGTTGCTACTTAAGATATGGTGTTGTTACTTAAGATATGGTGTTGTTACTTAAGATATGGTGTTGCTACTTAAGATATGGTGTGATAGCTCAGTGGTTAGTGAACTGGACTACTACGGACAAGGGGTAGGGTTCGATCCCAACCGATAGGGTCACTAACACCATATTTCCCTATACGCCACTTGGCGTGACGGGGGGTACTTTACTTTTACTTACTTAATATATGGTGTTGCTACTTAAGATATGGTGTTGTTACTTAAGATATGGTGTTGTTACTTAAGATATCGTGTTGCTGCTTAAGATATGGTGTTGTTACTTAAGATATGGTGTTGTTACTTAAGATATCGTGTTGTTTCTTAAGATATGGTGTTGCTACTTAAGATATGGTGTTGTTACTTAAGAAATGATGTTGCTACTTAAGATATGGTGTTGCTATTTAAGATATGGTGTTGTTACTTAAGATATGGTTTTTGTTACTTAAGATATCGTGTTGTTTCTTAAGATATGGTGTTGCTACTTAAGATATGGTGTTGTTACTTAAGATATGGTGTTGTTGCTTAAGATATGGTGTTGCTACTTAAGATATGGTGTTGTTACTTAAGATGTGGTGTTGTTACTTAAGATATCGTGTTGTTTCTTAAGATATGGTGTTGCTACATAAGATATGGTGTTGTTACTTAAGATATGGTGTTGCTACTTAAGATATGGTGTTGCTGTTTAAAATATGGTGTTGCTTCTGTCGATATATGCGAGTGTTTACAAATTTGGTGTAACTGAATGTTCAGTGTATCTGCGTTTTTACAATTCTGGTATAACTGAACGATCGATGTATGCGCGTGTTTACTACCGCAGTGTGACTGTAGTCGATGCACTTGGCAGGAATAATATTTTGACCTTTTACCAGTAACAAATCGTCCAAACTGAAAGTTAATTAGCCGACGGTCAGACAAACAGACGGGTAGAACGACAGAGAGATTAGATCGAGAGATGAATAGACGGACAGACGAGTTAATGGATTGACGAGTGGGTTGGGAAACAAATTGATGGATGTATAGCTTGCTCTCTTTTCTTCTCGTACTCGTCAACACCAAACGAATTTGGCTTCTAATATAAATGTGCTATTGGTGTCTATTCCAACATTGTTTCATTGCATGTTGGTGACTATTCCAACATTGTTTCATTGCATGTTGTGACTATTTTAATGTTGTTTCATTGCATGTTGTGACTATTTCAATGTTGTTTCATTGCATGTTGTGACTATTTCAACATTGTTTCATTGCATGTTTGTGACTATTTCAACATTGTTTCATTGCATGTTGGTGACTATTTTAACATTGTTTCATTGCATGTTTGTGACTATTTTAACATTGTTTCATTGCATGTTGGTGACTATTCCAACATTGTTTCATTGCATGTTGGTGACTATTTTAACATTGTTTCATTGCATGTTTGTGACTATTCCAACATTGTTTCATTGCATGTTGGTGACTATTTCAACATTGTTTCATTGCATGTTGGTGACTATTCTAACATTGTTTCATTGCATGTTGGTGACTATTCCAACATTGTTTCATTGCATGTTGGTGACTATTTTAACATTGTTTCATTGCATGTTGGTGACTATTTCAACATTGTTTCATTGCATGTTTGTGACTATTCCAACATTGTTTCATTGCATGTTGGTGACTATTTTAACATTGTTTCATTGCATGTTGGTGACTATTCCAACATTGTTTCATTGCATGTTGGTGACTATTCCAACATTGTTTCATTGCATGTTTGTGACTATTCCAACATTGTTTCATCGCATGTTTGTGACTATTCCAACTTTGTTTCATTGCATGTTTGTGACTATTCCAACATTGTTTCATCGTATGTTGGTGACTATTCCAACATTGTTTCATCGTATGTTGGTGACTATTCCAACATTGTTTCATCGCATGTTGGTGACTATTTCAACATTGTTTCATTGCATGTTTGTGACTATTCCAACATTGTTTCATCGCATGTTGGTGACTATTCTAATATTGTTTCATTGCATGTTGGTGACTATTCCAACATTGTTTCATCGCATGTTGGTGACTATTTCAACATTGTTTCATTGCATGTTGGTGACTATTCCAACATTGTTTCATTGCATGTTGGTGACTATTCCAACATTGTTTCATCGTATGATGGTGACTATTCCAACATTGTTTCATTGCATGTTGGTGACTATTTCAACATTGTTTCATTGCATGTTGGTGACTATTCCAACATTGTTTCATTGCATGTTGGTGACTATTTCAACTTTGTTTCATTGCATGTTGGTGACTATTCCAACATTGTTTCATCGCATGTTGGTGACTATTCCAACATTGTTTCATCGCATGTTGGTGACTATTCCAACATTGTTTCATTGCATGTTGGTGACTATTCCAACATTGTTTCATCGCATGTTGGTGACTATTCCAACATTGTTTCATCGCATGTTGGTGACTATTCCAACATTGTTTCATCGCATGTTGGTGACTATTCCAACATTGTTTCATTGCATGTTGGTGACTATTCCAACATTGTTTCATCGCATGTTGGTGACTATTCCAACATTGTTTCATTGCATGTTGGTGACTATTCCAACATTGTTTCATCGCATGTTGGTGACTATTCCAACATTGTTTCATCGCATGTTGGTGACTATTCCAACATTGTTTCATCGCATGTTGGTGACTATTCCAACATTGTTTCATCGCATGATGGTGACTATTCCAACATTGTTTCATTGCATGTTGGTGACTATTCCAACTTTGTTTCATCGCATGATGGTGACTATTCCAACATTGTTTCATCGCATGTTGGTGACTATTCCAACATTGTTTCATCGTATGTTGGTGACTATTCCAACATTGTTTCATCGCATGATGGTGACTATTCCAACATTGTTTCATCGCATGTTGGTGACTATTCCAACATTGTTTCATCGTATGTTGGTGACTATTCCAACTTTGTTTCATCGCATGTTGGTGACTATTCCAACTTTGTTTCATTGCATGTTGGTGACTATTCCAACATTATTTCATCGCATGTTGGTGACTATTCCAACATTATTTCATTGCATGTTGGTGACTATTCCAACATTATTTCATTGCATGTTGGTGACTATTCCAACATTGTTTCATTGCATGTTGGTGACTATTCCAACATTATTTCATCGCATGTTGGTGACTATTCTAACATTGTTTCATTGCATGTTGGTGACTATTCCAACATTATTTCATTGCATGTTGGTGACTATTCCAACATTATTTCATTGCATGTTGGTGACTATTCCAACATTGTTTCATTGCATGTTGGTGACTATTTCAACATTGTTTCATTGCATGTTGGTGACTATTCTAATATTGTTTCATCGCATGTTGGTGACTATTCCAACATTGTTTCATCACATGTTGGTGACTATTTCAACATTGTTTCATTGCATGTTGGTGACTATTCTAATATTGTTTCATCGCATGTTGGTGACTATTCCAACATTATTTCATCGCATGTTGGTGACTATTCCAACATTGTTTCATCGCATGTTGGTGACTATTCCAACATTATTTCATCGCATGTTGGTGACTATTCCAACTTTGTTTCATCGCATGTTGGTGACTATTCCAACATTATTTCATCGCATGTCGGTGATTATTCTAATATTGTTTCATCGCATGTTGGTGACTATTCCAACTTTGTTTCATTGCATGTTGGTGACTATTCCAACTTTGTTTCATCGCATGTTGGTGACTATTCCAACATTGTTTCATCGCATGTTGGTGACTATTCTAACATTATTTCATCGCATGTTGGTGACTATTCCAACATTATTTCATCGCATGTTGGTGACTATTCCAACATTGTTTCATCGCATGTTGGTGACTATTCCAACATTGTTTCATCGTATGATGGTGACTATTCCAACTTTGTTTCATTGCATGTTGGTGACTATTCTAATATTGTTTCATCGCATGTTGGTGACTATTCCAACATTGTTTCATCGTATGTTGGTGACTATTCCAACATTGTTTCATCGCATGTTGGTGACTATTCTAATATTGTTTCATTGCATGTTGGTGACTATTCTAATATTGTTTCATCGCATGTTGGTGACTATTCCAACATTGTTTCATCGTATGTTGGTGACTATTCCAACATTGTTTCATTGCATGTTGGTGACTATTCCAACATTGTTTCATCGCATGTTGGTGACTATTCCAACATTGTTTCATCGCATGTTGGTGACTATTCTAATATTGTTTCATTGCATGTTGGTGACTATTCCAACATTGTTTCATCGTATGTTGGTGACTATTCCAACATTGTTTCATTGCATGTTGGTGACTATTCCAACATTGTTTCATTGCATGTTGGTGACTATTCTAATATTGTTTCATTGCATGTTGGTGACTATTCCAACATTGTTTCATCGCATGTTGGTGACTATTCCAACATTGTTTCATCGCATGTTGGTGACTATTCTAATATTGTTTCATTGCATGTTGGTGACTATTCTAATATTGTTTCATCGCATGTCGGTGACTATTCCAACTTTGTTTCATCGCATGTTGGTGACTATTCCAACATTGTTTCATCGCATGTTGGTGACTATTCCAACATTGTTTCATCGCATGTTGGTGACTATTCCAACATTGTTTCATCGCATGTTGGTGACTATTCCAACATTGTTTCATCGCATGTTGGTGACTATTCCAACATTGTTTCATTGCATGTTGGTGACTATTCCAACATTGTTTCATCGCATGTTGGTGACTATTCTAATATTGTTTCATTGCATGTTGGTGACTATTCCAACATTGTTTCATCGCATGTTGGTGACTATTCCAACATTGTTTCATCGCATGTTGGTGACTATTCCAACATTGTTTCATCGCATGTTGGTGACTATTCCAACATTGTTTCATTGCATGTTGGTGACTATTCCAACATTATTTCATCGCATGTTGGTGACTATTCCAACATTGTTTCATCGCATGTTGGTGACTATTCCAACATTGTTTCATCGCATGTCGGTGACTATTCCAACATTGTTTCATCGCATGTTGGTGACTATTCCAACATTGTTTCATCGCATGTTGGTGACCATTCTAATATTGTTTCATCGCATGTTGGTGACTATTCTAATATTGTTTCATCGCATGTTGGTGACTATTCCAACATTGTTTCATCGCATGTCGGTGACTATTCCAACATTGTTTCATCGCATGTTGGTGACTATTCCAACATTGTTTCATCGCATGTTGGTGACCATTCTAATATTGTTTCATCGCATGTTGGTGACTATTCTAATATTGTTTCATTGCATGTTGGTGACTATTCTAATATTGTTTCATCGCATGTTGGTGACTATTCTAATATTGTTTCATCGCATGTTGGTGACTATTCCAACATTGTTTCATCGCATGTTGGTGACTATTCTAATATTGTTTCATCGCATGTTGGTGACTATTCTAATATTGTTTCATCGCATGTTGGTGACTATTCTAATATTGTTTCATTGCATGTTGGTGACTATTCCAACATTGTTTCATCGCATGTCGGTGACTATTCCAACATTGTTTCATTGCATGTTGGTGACTATTCCAACATTGTTTCATCGCATGTCGGTGACTATTCCAACATTGTTTCATCGCATGTTGGTGACTATTCCAACATTGTTTCATTGCATGTTGGTGACTATTCCAACATTGTTTCATCGCATGTTGGTGACTATTCCAACTTTGTTTCATCGCATGTTGGTGACTATTCCAACTTTGTTTCATTGCATGTTGGTGACTATTCCAACTTTGTTTCATTGCATGTTGGTGACTATTCCAACATTGTTTCATTGCATGTTGGTGACTATTCCAACATTGTTTCATCGCATGTTGGTGACTATTCCAACATTGTTTCATTGCATGTTGGTGACTATTCCAACATTGTTTCATCGCATGTTGGTGACTATTCCAACATTGTTTCATCGCATGTTGGTGACTATTCCAACATTGTTTCATCGCATGTTGGTGACTATTCCAACATTGTTTCATCGTATGTTGGTGACTATTCCAACTTTGTTTCATTGCATGTTGGTGACTATTCCAATATTGTTTCATCGCATGTTGGTGACTATTCTAATATTGTTTCATTGCATGTTGGTGACTATTCTAATATTGTTTCATTGCATGTTGGTGACCATTCCAACATTGTTTCATCGCATGTTGGTGACTATTCTAATATTGTTTCATTGCATGTTGGTGACTATTCTAATATTGTTTCATTGCATGATGGTGACTATTCCAACATTGTTTCATCGCATGTTGGTGACTATTCCAACATTGTTTCATCGCATGTTGGTGACTATTCTAATATTGTTTCATTGCATGTTGGTGACTATTCCAATATTGTTTCATTGCATGTTGGTGACTATTCTAATATTGTTTCATCGCATGTTGGTGACTATTCCAACATTGTTTCATCGCATGTTGGTGACTATTCCAACATTGTTTCATCGCATGTTGGTGACTATTCCAACATTGTTTCATCGCATGTTGGTGACTATTCCAACATTGTTTCATCGCATGTTGGTGACTATTCCAACTTTGTTTCATCGCATGATGGTGACTATTCCAACATTGTTTCATCGCATGTTGGTGACTATTCCAACTTTGTTTCATCGCATGTTGGTGACTATTCCAACATTGTTTCATCGCATGTTGGTGACTATTCCAACATTGTTTCATCGCATGTTGGTGACTATTCCAACATTGTTTCATCGCATGTTGGTGACTATTTCAACATTGTTTCATCGCATGTTGGTGACTATTCCAACATTGTTTCATCGCATGTTGGTGACTATTCCAACTTTGTTTCATTGCATGTTGGTGACTATTCCAACATTGTTTCATCGCATGTTGGTGACTATTCCAACATTGTTTCATCGCATGTTGGTGACTATTCCAACATTGTTTCATTGCATGTTGGTGACTATTCCAACTTTGTTTCATCGCATGTTGGTGACTATTCCAACATTGTTTCATTGCATGATGGTGACTATTCCAACATTGTTTCATCGCATGTTGGTGACTATTCCAACATTGTTTCATCGCATGTTGGTGACTATTCCAACATTGTTTCATTGCATGTTGGTGACTATTCTAATATTGTTTCATCGCATGTTGGTGACCATTCTAATATTGTTTCATCGCATGTTGGTGACTATTCTAATATTGTTTCATTGCATGTTGGTGACCATTCTAATATTGTTTCATTGCATGTTGGTGACTATTCCAACATTGTTTCATTGCATGTTGGTGACCATTCTAATATTGTTTCATTGCATGTTGGTGACTATTCCAACATTGTTTCATCGCATGTTGGTGACCATTCTAATATTGTTTCATCGCATGTTGGTGACTATTCCAACATTGTTTCATCGCATGTTGGTGACTATTCCAACATTGTTTCATCGCATGTCGGTGACTATTCCAACATTGTTTCATTGCATGTCGGTGACTATTCCAACATTGTTTCATCGCATGTCGGTGACTATTCCAACATTGTTTCATTGCATGTCGGTGACTATTCCAACATTGTTTCATTGCATGTCGGTGACTATTCCAACATTGTTTCATTGCATGTTGGTGACTATTCCAACATTGTTTCATTGCATGTCGGTGACCATTCTAATATTGTTTCATCGCATGTTGTTGACTATTCCAACTATGTTTTATCGCATTCGTTAAACATTGTCTCCCACAGCTCTCTTGTTGTGTCAAGTATACTCTTTAATCAAGTTAGCAATCAAGCCGAGACGGTGTTCGTTGAATAAAGTAATCAAAGTAGATTAGTTTGAGTTGGTATATGTTGGACAAGCTTTCCTAGTAATAATTGAATTATTCAAAGTGATCACGTTACTTGTTATGTATCTACTTGATTAATGTGACTTTGTTTCTGATTTATCTCAGTTGATTTTGCAACAGTAGCTTGTTGATTTAGCCCACTCTGATTGGTTCATCTTGTACGAATCAGTGACTTAATTAATTTACAAATAACTAACACTGACGGTGGTGTGTAGGCTTCGTGCTCAAAGCCTGGGCTTCTTTCAATCATCTTAAAAAGTGTCGCCTTTATTGCATTAGTGCATGATTAGCTTCTTATTTACATGCTCGAAATACACGCAGTCTTTAGTGGGTGCTAATTCACTGTGCATGGTCCAGCGAAATACACGCAGTCTTTAGTGGCTGCTAATTCACTATGCATGGTCCAGCGAAATACACCCTGTCTTTAGTGGGTGCTAATTCACTATGCATGGTCCAGCGAAATACACGCAGTCTTTAGTGGGTGCTAATTCACTATGCATGGTCCAGCGAAATACACGCAGTCTTTAGTGGGTGCTAATTCCCTATGCATGGTCCAGCGAAATACACGTAGTCTTTAGTGGGTGCTAATTCACTATGCATGGTCCAGCGAAATACACGCAGTCTTTAGTGGGTGCTAATTCACTATGCATTGCCCAGCATGAAAACTGCAAAGTATTGAAGATACCTCGCAACTTGCCATAAATAAAGTGCATGCTGAAAATAGTGTCAATATATTGTTGACAAGCTGGACACGAACTTTGATAATACAAAGCAAACAGAGAGAGTGCTGAATCTCAGATTGAGTTTTATTTAGTTTAATCCTCATTTCACATCGAACAGATCCATAAGTGTTCAGATGTTCCCCCAAGAATGCCTCTCAGTGTAAGAATCTCAGATTGAGCCATGTATTTACTGGTAGACAACTATAATTCGTTCACAAATTCGTGCTCACAGAGTTTATTCATTACCTCAGAAACTGTTTGATGAATTTCTGTAATTCTTTTTCGCGAAATCTTATTTTTTCACCGACCTTCAGTCTGATTTTTTGCCCAACTGTCATGCATTCAGGAAGAATTTTGCTTTTTCGAGGTATATAAAAATATTATTTTCTTGCTTGTCCTAAATTTTAGGATTTTACAATACCCACATTTGTTGTAATCAACTCACCTAATAAAAAGGCAAATTTCACGTGCACACCACACAATCTTAGCACCGTTTCGCACTCTTAACTTGTAAGACGGGTGCCACTCCGAGGTTTTATTTTGGTAATTTCATTTCCGGTTGAAAAATAGGTCTAGAGGCGTATTTTGACAAAATATTTACTATTAATGAATATTCCTGTATATGTGATAATTTGTAAGCTGTTGTGAAGTGACTACTTGATTTTTAAAACCATGAAGAGTTTAAAGTGTACATTCATAAATATGCAAAAGGTAACTGTGTTATTGTACATGCACTTTTGCAAGGAATCTAACAGGGATAGGTTTATAATCTATCTATCTATCTATTGTCCTTCCGAGCAGGAAGGAACAGAACCACAATCTCAAAAACAGAAACCTTGCGTGTCAAAATGGCACATATTGCAGAGATCACTGCTCTAAAATCTATGTCGCTGTTTCCATAACAATACTTTTTACAATGACAGATTGTCAAGCCATCGATCAACCTCCTTAGTCGCCTCTTACGACATGCCTGGAAGGTCACAGTGTCACTATTCTTTACTTCCCTCATAATGAGACCCCGGTAAAACACGGGTGGGTTTATAATACAATATAAAAAAAACAATAAAACAGAACACGGGCAGCTCTAATTTTAGATAGAAAGTCTTTCAATCAATGGATAGGACAGAACATTGACTCTGCAGAGGTGACGGTCAAGCAAGGAAGTTTACCTATCTCTATGACGAAGATATACAATCAAATGACAAATGCTGCCCTATTCAATACGCCTTTGGCGTATACACGGATACGCCTTTGTCTTGCATTGTTAGAAAATTAACATAATTTACAGTAAAATCTAATGTTTAGAGCACGCAGTTTGATATTTTCCTAAAATTATATAACAAAAAACGATTTATGCAAAATTCAGACTACCTTTGCACTTAAATATTATACAATCTGAAGGTCGGTGAAAAAATAAGATTTCATGAAAAAAAAAATTACAGAAATTCATCAAAAAGTTTCCGAGATAATTGATCAACTCTGTGGGCACGAAATTGTGAACGAAGATAGCATTCCTTCAAGAGTATGAGAGTAGAGAAGGCAGTAGAAAATGTCATCCAGATCTCGTCGATGACGTCGGTACCTTTAAGTTACAGACTTTATGATGACGAGAGAAGCTCAGACAGACTGTCAGTTATGTTCAACAGATCGATACTCCCACTGTTTTGTGAGAATGAAGACGAAAAAGCCGATAGAAAAAAATGAAGTGGCTATTATTCTCATTCATCATCATCACGTTCCCTTCAACCCAAAGCAGCCCGGCACATGTAAACATTTGCCTTGTTATTGTAAGTCTTGAGTATTTTCAAATGATTCTCTATTTCTGATTCTGAGTAGAATCTCTTTCAGCCTTTATCTCATTCTGTTGTTTAGTATCCAACAGTTTGTCTGGCGAACGATCATATTTTCATTCATTTTGTGTGCGTGTCCGTTAAAAGTCTGTCTCATCTTATTTGATGTCATTGTGTGTGTTTGTCCATTGTAAATCTGTCTCATCTTATTTGATGTCATTGTGTGTACTTGTCCATTGTAAGTCTGTCTCATCTTATTTGATGTCATTGTGTGTATTTGTCCAAATACAGGGGGAGCAGTAGGGAAATAGGTAAATGAAATTTAATATCTGGGAACAGTGTTGGCCTTGGATGGTGGGTGTATGGCAGAGGTTTCAGTGAGCAATGGCTCAGGCAAAAGCGGCTTTCCAAGGTGTGAGGAAGATGCTATGCAGTCCATTTTTGACAGTGGAAACAGGAAAGGGAGTTATTAGATGTTATGTAGGGCCCGTTTTAGCATATGGGTGTGTGTCGTGGACGATGGGACAACGGACAGGAGATTCACTGGAGGCTGTAGAGGTGTGGTTTGGCAGGGGAGTGTTGAGAGGGACATGGACACCTAGGTGGAGTGGTGAGAACGTTCTGAGGAAGGCCAGAGCAAAAGGAGAGCTTGTTTCCAATATTAGGAAGAAACGGTCATCATTTTTTGGTCATGTGGTGAGAAGAGAACAGCTGGAATATATTGTGACAACTGGGACATTTGAGAGGCGGAGAGATGGAGGGAGGCAGAGAGAAGAGATGTCAGACAGCTTAAAAGAATGGCTTGGCAAAAGGTCGACAACAGAAATGATAAATCACTGTCGTGATCGAAAGTTGTGGAGAGACATGATCACCTAAGCCAGCAGGCTTGGTACTTGATGATGATGATGATGATGATGTTGATGTGTACTTGTCCATTGTAAATCTGTTTCATCTTACTTATTTCAGTGTGTGTACTTGTCCATTGTAAATCTGTTTCATCTCACTTATGTCAGTGTGTGTACTTGTCCATTGCAAATCTGTTTCATCTCATTTATGTCATTGTGTGTACTTGTCCATTGCAAATCTGTTTCATCTTACTTATGTCATTGTGTGTACTTGTCCATTGTAAATCTGTTTCATCTTACTTATGTCAGTGTGTGTTCTTGTCCATTGTAAATCTGTTTCAACTTACTTATGTCAGTGTGTGTACTTGTCCATTGTAAATCTGTTTCATCTCACTTATATCAGTGTGTGTACTTGTCCATTGCAAATCTGTTTCATCTCACTTATGTCATTGTGTGTACTTGTCCATTGCAAATCTGTTTCATCTTACTTATGTCATTGTGTGTACTTGTCCATTGTAAATCTGTTTCATCTTACTTATGTCAGTGTGTGTTCTTGTCCATTGTAAATCTGTTTCATCTTACTTATGTCATTGTGTGTACTTGTCCATTGTAAATCTGTTTCATCTCACTTATGTCATTGTGTGTACTTGTCCATTGTAAATCTGTTTCATCTTACTTTATGTCATTGTGTGTACTTGTTCATTGTAAATCTGTTTCATCTCACTTATGTCATTGTGTGTACTTGTCCATTGTAAATCTGTTTCATCTTACTTTATGTCATTGTGTGTACTTGTTCATTGTAAATCTGTTTAATTTTACTTTATGTCATTGTGTGTACTTGTTCATTGTAAATCTGTTTCATCTTACTTTATGTCATTGTGTGTACTTGTTCATTGTAAATCTGTTTCATCTTACTTTATGTCATTGTGTGTACTTGTTCATTGTAAATCTGTTTCATCTTACTTTATGTCATTGTGTGTACTTGTTCATTGTAAATCTGTTTCATTTTACTTATGTCATTGTGTGTACTTGTCCATTGTAAATCTGTTTCATCTTACTTATGTCAGTGTGTGTACTTGTTCATTGAAAATCTGTTTCATCTTACTTTATGTCATTGTGTGTATTTGTTCATTGTAAATCTGTTTCATCTTACTTTATGTCAGTGTGTGTACTTGTCCATTGTAAATCTGTTTCCTCTTACTTTGTGTCATTGTGTGTATTTGTCCATTCTAAATCTGTTTCATTTTACTTACGTGTGCAATTTTGCAGCGAAGTGATTCTTTCTGGTCTGGATTTTCGTGTACTAAGACAGCGGTGGGTCGGTCACATTCACCTGACCA